>CM053789.1:749003703-749113703 GCA_028749045.1 Cupressus sempervirens | reverse complement strand
GTGATATCCTATCTATGCATGTTTCTCATCTCTTATTGGGTAGACCTTGGCAATTTGATAGGAATCACACCATGATGGTGAGAAGAACTCTTATAGTTTCCAAAAGGATGGGGTAACCTACAGGTTGGCTTTTGATGGAGAAGATAATGGGGCTGGTCAAGTTGGATCAAGTGTGTTGATGGTGGGTGAGAAAGAGTTCATTAATACTCTTGAAGAATAAAATGGAATAGGATTTGCATTGGTATTGAAGCCTAAGGAAGATAAGAAGAAAGAAGGTAGAACAATGGGCTTGAAAGAAGTTGAAGAGTTGTTGAACCAATACAAGGACCTCATTGCTGATGTAATGCATGAGTCTCTACCACTGGTGAGATACATAAGTCACTAGATTGATCTTATTCTTGGAGCAGTACCACCCAACAAGGCAATGTATAAGATGAAACCACAACAAAACAAAGAGATTGCTAGGAAAGTATAGGAGTTTCCTGACAAGGGACAAGAAGTGCACCAAGTTGTGGTACCAAAAAGGTGACACCTTTTTTATTTTTTCTAATTTTCAATAGTGTGCATGCGCTATAGTACATATGTGCTTTATAAAAAACCAAATTGTTATCAATGGGCTGGATACCTGTAGCCCATTCATTTTTCCTCTATTTTCCTACTTCCACTCCTCATAGCGCATACGCGGATTGAGAGAATAGAAGGTTTTCATCACCTGCCTTGCCAATATGCTTCCTTGCTATCAAAGTTTGAGATCATGAGCATGCCATATGTTATCTAACTTTCTTTTTGCATTGTTTTATATGTTTTTTATATTGTTTTGGGGTTTTTTTTCAAATTTTCTTTAAATTTGTTTATTTATTTAGATTTTAATTGATTTCTTATTAGCAAATGTGAATAATGAACTAGAAAATCCCCAAGAATATCAAAGCCAAAACCCTCAACAAGATCCAAACCAAAACACTCCACAATAAGAACAACAAATTCTGCAACCTAAACCAATTGCAAGACCTCCTCCTGACACACAAGAAAAAATTTTAAATGAAATTGAAAGAGGCAAAACTGAATTAGAAGCACTCATTGGTAGGTTGAAAGCTTGTGGACAAACCAATCCAATGAGAGCTTAATTGGAATCCTTCCTTAAGTCCATTAAGACCTACATAGCTTATGTTAGTGGTCAGTTAGATGTTTGGTGGGTTAAGAGGGATGAACAAAAAAGATATTATGCAAATAAATTATCATATCAAGATTTTTTTTTAAAAAGATATACCAAAAGGTAGGATTTGTGCATTATTTAGAGAGCCTGGTGAACAAGATACTGTTACAGAGGGTATTAAATGATTCCCCATCCATTGGTGCATACATGATGGTATTAGAAATAATTTTTGGGATAGATGGTGGATGGTTTTTGATGCCCCTCCTTGCAATAATCATGAGGTCGCAATGTATTTCTTAAGTAAATTGTATTGTGAGTTTCTCCTTGGGGAGATCCCCAATTATTTTGATATATTAGACTCTCGAGGTAGAGGTTGGGGGTCATCATTTGAGAGGCTGGCATCACATTGTGACCCTAATATAGTTAGGGCACCTATGGTCAAGCCATAGGGTGAGAGCATGTGACTATTCCTTTAGTTGTGAAGGAACATCTAGAGGCCAGCGCTCTAGGGACTATTAGTGCTTTGACACACACCCTCACTCATTGCATGAGTCCATTAGTTGACAAGGAGCCTTCTACACATAATTGTCACATGTGCACATCATGTGGATCCTTATGCACATTTGGTAGTCATGCTGAAGATGGTGTGGATGATGGGCTAGTGACTGATCAGTTCCTGAATGACACATTTGGCATTGACACATAGGTAAATTACAATTATAATAAACTAATTTGATCACATTTCATATGTATAGTGAATGACTAATTAATTAGCATGTATTGACATTGTTCAAAATTCAGGGTCAGAGTGTTGGCGGCCCTAGTAGTGATCCCCTGGCCCCATTTTTCGTCCTGTCAACAAGTCCAGAGGTATGTATCGATTTAATCATTTAAATGAATTACATATATTTATTAAGTAATCATATGAAGGATTGAAAAAAAAATTTATGCATGTGCATCAATTCTCTACAGGACCGTCAACATTCACTACAGACTTTGAGCCTAGATGTGACATGAGCTTTATAGGTACATTTGTTTCATGTTAATTTAATTCATTTGATTATATTTGTTTCATGTTTTATGTTACAATTAATGTGTATTGTATGAAGCTCTTGACATCTGAGACTCCTCCTCATCTTTGACGATTCGTCAATTGTGGAGTGGCTGTAGCTATGGCTAGTTTATAGCCATTGACTGAGGTATGAAAGAATTTTCTTGGTTTTAGTTGTTGTTTATAATAGTTAGTATAGAAATTTCCAATGTTATTTATAAGTGATTATATTGATTCAATTTTTGTAGGGTCTTGTCACACCCGATCATCCACGAGCCTTCGAGGTGGACTTGCAGAGTGACTATATGATGGTGGTAAGAAAATAATTAATTTTGTGTGTACATATATTTGATTTCAATGTATAATAATTATTGATTCATATCTACTTTTTTTTTATTAGCTCGAGTTAGAGAAGAGCCTCAACAAGAGGACAAGTGAGCATGTGAGGAAGACCCCATCATTGCCACCATCTCCCTCCACATGACAATCGAAGACCTCTAGAGATTTGTTTCCTTCCCTTCGTGGGAAGGAGAAGATATAGTTGATAGACATACATGTACAGGCATCAACGGACATATATGTTGGATTTTATGTTAGTGGACATATTCGATATACATTTTATGTATATATGACATTTTATATTTGATGTATGACATTTATTTGATGTATGAAATTATTGGTTAATATATGATATGTTTGTTCATGTACGACATCATTGGTTATCATAATATATTATGTGTTTGTTAATGTATGACATTATTGGTTATCATTTTATGTTATATGTTTGTTCATGTATGACATTATTGGTTATCATAATATATTATATGTTCCTTCATCTATGACATTATTGGTTAACATAATATATTATATGTTCGTTCATGTATGACATTATTGGTTATCATAATATATTATATGTTCATTCATGTATGACATTATTGGTTATCATAATATATTATAAGGTTGCATGGGTACTTGTACCCACACCCCTAGTACTCATACCCACATACCCAAGTACCCGGTACTCCATGGAGAGCATCATAGCTAAGGACCTTGATTGAGATTTTGGATTTTTTTTTTTAGTTTTATGTTTGTGTATCAGCTCATTGCTTATCAAGCTTAATTCAATACCTAATCAATTCAAAATTTTGATAGAATATTGATTAACAGTAAACTTTATCACTGTTTAAGCATAAGTTTATCATTTCCAATATGTCATTGTCATATGATTTGTGAACTTGTTCTTGTTTAAATTTTTCCTTCTCTGTTATTTGTTTATCAATCTTAATTCAATACCTAATCAGTTTGAGTTTTTGATACAACATTGATCAACAATAAACTTTATCAATGTTAAAGCCAAAAATTTATCATTTGCAATATGTCATTGTCATATGATTTATGATCTTCTTGTTCATGTTTAAAGCCTACCTTCTATGTTATGAATCTAAACATTTATGATAAATTATTATTATGAACATATAACAAATCTAAAACTAAAAACAATACATTACATTTGCAAACTTTATCACTGTTCTTGATTTGAAAAATCATTTTCATGACTCATAAATTTAGGTTTTCTATAAATATAAAAGTATAATTAAAAATAAATTTTGGCATACCCAAGTAACCCCATCACCTATTATAAAAAATAGTTGTACTTCGTACCCGTACCCATACCTATACCCTAAGTACCCCAAGTACCCCCATCCCCGTGCAACCTTGTATATTATATGTGGATCTTGGTGTTTTCTGTACACCTATGTGGTCTATAGGACCTCTTGCTACTTAGAACATCCACTGACCTTGCCAAACCTCCTCACCAAGTTAATTGGTCCAAACTTGCAGCATCACTCTCTTACTCTTCTAGGAACAATATCCCTCCAAAGGTTTTATAGGTCTACTAGGGTACCATAGCACTCCCCATTCCACCCAAGGTTTCTATTATGTCCTAAGGTTTTATTGGAACACTTGTACTATTCTTTAATGGATAAAAACAATGGGTTTGTACCCAATTTCAAGATTTCTTCACAAAAGGGCTACAAGGAGAGCCCCTAATTAGGCCTCCACTCAGATTTCTAGGGCCAATAGCTCCTTTATGGTGGAGAATCACCCACTCTACCTTCAAAAAGCACTATAAATATTTCAAACTAAGGTCCTTGTGGCCTTTAGTCATGCTTAGAAATAATAGATTTAAAATTGGATCTCATTGTAAGGCCATAGTTACAAGATTGGCATTTTATAAGCCCTTGTCTAACTATTGGTCATTAATGATCTAAGGCATAGGTATTTACATTTTTTTCATTTTTTTCATGTTAAAATCCTTTAAGGATCATAAAAATAAGGTTAGGACCAATTTTGGTCACTAGATATACAAAATTGCAAAATATGCAAAAATTGCTCTAAAAGTTGTCAAAGCAACTTTGAGCAACTTCTTAAAAAGTTGCTAAAACTTGTAAAATCCTCTCCCAAATGTCTAGTTGGTTCAAACCACTCATATAACCATTGGTAGCATCCTATATAAGCCCTTATAGGTGTGTTATAGGATAGATATGTAATTTTGGCATTGAAAGCAATAAAATCAACATTTTTCCTTGCATAAACACGTGTTGCAGACCCTGATATAGATGTGTACAAATTATTGGAGATCTCTTATTGGATCTAAAAGTTTTTGAATTTTATCTATTTCATTTTTCAACAAGTCTCATTTTCTAACTCTTCATAGTTTGAACGTTACTCAATTTTTATTGCCGGCTACCTAGAAATCAACCTACAAATCAACAACTTGCTAGGGCTGGGTTCTTTTGGCATATTCCACCATGGTAAATTTATGCCCTTTGGTGGAATACAAGGTTTAATAATTTTCTTTCATATTCTTCAATTTTTTTTCCAAAAGATGCAAGGAGGTGAGTTTGCCACCATACCCTAAGTGTGCTTCATGAAGAGTACACCAAATCAACATTTACAACAGTCCTTCTAGATTGAGTTCTTGGGTTCACCAAAGGCTAAGATCCTAGAAATTTGTCTCATTTACATGCCCCCACATGTCCTAATTGTTTTATTGTATTTTATTTTTGTATAAATTGTACCTACAGTGCAAACAAAGCCCTAATTAGGCCTTCAAATATGGTCTAATGTTGCAACAGCAACAACCTCCATTCTTCTCCATGCTTGGAAAATTTGGCATGTTTAATAAGACCCAAAAGGGTATCCAAATCACTAGTCAACTCACCATTTCCTTTGGAAGAATCCAAATTTACACCTCTTCCTCATTCTAGGAGGGCTTTAAGCCAATTTAGTGGTTTTTCAAAGCAACTTCATACTATAAGTTGTCTTTGATGAAATGAATCATGGATTAATGTTTTTTAGGACCTAAATAGGCCATATCAGTGATTTTAGGCCACCCTTGGTCATTGCATTCAGTTTTTCGGGTTTGATCCCTCTTTTGGCTAAGGGAATCCAGTAGTGCATATTGAGTTTTTGGTGCTTGGTACTTGGGTAGACCTAGTGATTAGGTTACCTTGTCTTGTTGGGTTGTGATAACCTTCCATTAAGCCCATATCCATACCTTTGATAGGTATTTGGCACTAGGACCCTTCACCTTGCATGTTGAGGGAATTTGAGCATTTCCACCATTCCTTGCTATTTGAAGACTTCTACTGCGTACTACTACATCACTTTGTCTTAGAGTTTAAAAACCTCTAGCCTTAAGAACAATTGATAAATAGGACCCATGCTCAAGGATTTTTAGGTTCTCAGGGTGCGTACAGGCCGTACAACAAAAATAGAAAAATTGAGGGTTTGGTAGGGCTTTCTTGGCTGCCTGTTGTCCCCACTTTTAAGACACCTTCCACACTTCATCAAGACTCCTCCTCCACAATTCAGAACCTCCTCATACCCCTCTTCAATCCCTCATAAGTGAAAGTCTTCATTATTCAAGCGTTGCTCTCAAGAGCTCTTTTTTTACTGATAGTCCCTAGCCGAGCATTGCCTAGCTCGCCTAGGGCTTGGTCAAAGAATTATTTTCACTCACTTTCAAGGCCCTTGCTTGCATAATATAATAAATCTTTTGGAATCCATTTTCTCATTTAGGCCATGAATTTTGGAGCACCTATTGTCATCTTCTTTAACACTACTATTGCCATAATGCTATAACTATCACATTCTCTTATCTATGTCATGAAACACTTCCACCTGGCATTGCCTAGCATGTTAGAGTAGGTCTTTTATTTAGTTTTAATATTTTTTCTTATCTCTCAAAAGAGTACATGAATTTATCACTCGAGTGCATTCTATTCAACTATTTTTATTATTTTGTGTCATGAAATTTTTAGGTGTTGTTAAGCCATTTTGGATGGCATGAAATCCTAAATAATAAAGCATGCATATTATTTTTGTTTATTATTCTTTTCTTGTTTATGTAGCTATGTGACACTTAAGTTTTTTAATAAATTAATATTATAGTCAAAAGGTTTTGCACTAATGGTTTGGAAGGTAATATTGTATTTGTAGGGTTGAAAATTTGTTGCTACAATAATGTATTAACTCACGAACCTATATTTCAATGTTTCACAACCTCACATAGGGTGGCCTCCAAGTTATAGGATTTTTGAATTATAATTAGTCATTTATTTATTTACTAGTGTAGGATGCCTCTATAGTAAAGAGGTTTCATACCAAAAACATTTTAAAGTGTTGGTTGATTACTATTCAACTCATTGATTACTCTACTTACCAAAAGACTGTCAATCCAAATTATGAACTATATGTAATTGGATTATATAATTTATTCTCCACAAATCATATTCAACCATTATTATTATTTAGCTTCTTTTAAAAGCTTGAACTGTTATTTCCATGCTATAGCTGAAACTAAAACATGAGCAAATGTTTCTTTGCATCGATTCTTAATTTATTAGGTTTCTTAGCTAAATGATGAAAGTGTTGAATGTTTAGGATGTTTTGGTTTTTTTTGCATGCACATTACAAAGAATTTGTGAAAATATGTAAAACAAGTTGAGGATGTCAAACCTTACAAAGAATTTGGTCTTATGGAGAGGCTTGGAACTCCTATGTTTTTCATCCAGAGGTGGCCTCATGAAATTATGTAAATAGCTATTCAGTTTTTCTTTCCGTCATTTTGAAAAATTAATGGTTATGATTTTTTGGTAGGAAACTATGCAAGGTTGCTGGAGAGGAGGCTTCAGCTGTGTAGCCACCCCATTGAGAATTAGAGGATTTTGTCCCCAAATGGAAGCTTTATGTGTGGTAATTTTTAATGAATACGAGATCTGGGACATTGCAGTTGTCAGATAGAAGTTTTATGTTTCATGAGGACCCTTTAATGCATCCAGCTAATTTTATTTTCAGCACCACCCACTGAAAAAATTGTTGTGCACCCACTTGCATGGGAATAGTGCTTAATTTAGGTTTCTTAATCTCTCCACACAACATTCAAGCCTCCTGCAACAATATTTCAAGTTTTTGCAACCAAAATCATTAGTTAAATTCTATCTGAAAAACATTACTGCACCAAAGTTACTATATGGGGTAAAACTCTTCAAACATTTGAGCAGATGCTAAAAAATTTTCATACCCCTATTTTATTTGGGGTCAAGGATGGTGCCTGGAGGACATGCACATTGAGTGGACTAAATGTTAGCAAAAGTGTAATTATGAATGACAGAGGTTAGGAAACATACCAGGTTGGAGAAGATGATGGGAAAACAAATAACATAATAAGTTAGATGTTAAACTTTAATTGCAATGCACAATATTATTATCCAAGAGGTACAATCTAAGATTTTGTACATATTTGTGCTTAATCTATTCCCCTAATCTATCACAAAGCTGGCTCCTAAAGAATGGCAAGGCCAGATGTGTCACTACAACTATTTTTTGTTAGCAAATATGTCAAGACAGGTGTCACTAGACTTGTGTGGCAAGTTTTTAGAAGACTTACATTGTCGTTTTTCTCAATGTGTTCTATAGGTGATGATTGTGTTGTAGATAGAGAAACAAAGGGCTTATCTTAGTACAAATAGAGTTATGTATCCCTAAGTCCCCCAAACCCTTTAGAAGCATTAATGCCCTTTGTGTCCAATTGTAGAATGAGACATGGAGATTTTTTAGCAATTTGCACTTTTGTCTACCCTTGTCCTTTGGAAGGAACTTGTGCTTCCATCATTAGGAAGAGGGTGTCTCTTGTTCACAAACTTAGATGTTGATTGTTGATGATCTAGTTACTATTAGTTGGGGTGGCACATAGAGGATTGAGTTCAATTGAAAATAGAACATTTGCAGCAATGTAGATTTCAATAGAGGTGGCTAGTAATGGCGTGAGAGTTTTGAATTGAAAATAAGGTGCATAACAAGCTAGGTAGGAAGATTGAGCTCAAAGGTGGTGTCTAATCCTACTTACTTGGTGATGTTGTAGGGCTCACAATGTAGTGGACAAGCTTGTGGTGCTACCTATACTTGGTAGTTATGTTCTACAAAATGGTTTGCATATATTGTTGTATTTGTTTAATTTGTGTGATGAATTTGACGGCTTTGTCAACTTCATCTTAAGATAGAGTAATTGATGCTAAGGATAGTAGCATAGAATAAGCCTTGTCATTCAATTATAGAAGTTGAAATTGGAGTAACATGGAAAGGGTTGTGGTTTGTAGAGTTGGGAAGACCTTTTCCATAGTTGTGCTTAGTGAAAAGTAGGCTTCCATCCCATGTGTGCTTCTTGAAGTAGTACATTTGAAGAAGGTGCAATATTAATCCTTTTACTAAAGGAAGTAGATCAACTTTTTTCTCGTCAATGACCAAATTGCCATGTGGGGGTGTCTCAAAACTATAGGGGATTGATTAGAGATGCTGGTACTTTGACTTTGTTATCAACTCAACAACACAAGTTTCACAAGTCCATATTCATTGGTAAAAAATATGGTTTTTTTTCTCTTATCTAACAAAATTTGCAAGCTGTGAGCATTTAGTATTGGCCATGTTACATCTCCTTAGCACAGGATCTATCTGCCCCATGATGAATAGCTATTGTTGAATCACTACTGATTTTTGCCATAATTTACCCACCAATACATTATGTCAACATACACTGAGAAGGGAAGGGAAATGTTTGATAAAAGATGTTGGCTGATCATAATAAGACAATATAAGGCAATGTACCCACAACTATCAAAAGCACACTTCTTTAAAGGATCCAAACCATTATTCAATGTAAGACAATGAACTAAATAACATCATAGTTTACAAATCTATCATTTAGGAGCATGTTAATGTGATTGGTATTTTTGAATGATAATGCAAGAGGTAGTGAATGTATTCTATTCTATTCACAAATATGACATTACATAAGATAAGATCCTTAAGAAACCCTCATAATGATGCAAAATAGTGATCTCTATCATTCCTTTGATAGTTTTGACACAATCTTATAAACCTATGGCACATTAGAATATGTGCCATATTAAGCCTACCTCTAATAAACCCTTAAGATCATGAGTTATGACAAGGAGGAAAAGTTATGAGCCCTTTAGAATCTTCTCCTTCTACACATCACATCGTGTTTTCTCCATGATATTTTCAATGTGGGGGAGATAAATAGAAACTTATGAACTCTTGTAAGCCCCTTAATGTGTCATTATCTTTCATAGGGATGTTTCGATTTGACATGCCCAAGAATGGTCGAGTGCTCAACGAAATGGGACAAGGTTGGTGATAGGGTTTACCCAGCCACCTAGAGCTAACGGAATAGATAGTTTGATCCCACGATAAAAGGTGAGAGAGATTTGGTAGTTGGCAACTTTGTACTAGCCAACACTATAAGTTTCAGCATCACCCAAGTTAGCATTGCAAAATCAAAACAAAGTAAGATCTCCAAAAAGTGATAGAGGTTACTATAGGTCTCCACAACACGATCCTATAGAAACTAGAATCGCATCCACAGCTCGCATGAGCTCTGAGATATGTCCCGTCAAAGATCGCTGCCCTATGGCATTTAGTGACCCTTAGAGACATTTCGGTTCGACGTGCCCAAGAATGTTTGAGCACTCAACAAGATGGGATGAGGTTGGGGATAGGATTTACTTGGCTACTCAAAACTAGTGAAATAGACAATTCGATCCCACGACAAAAGGTGAGAGATTTGGCAGTTGACAACTTTTTACTAGCCAACACGACAAGTTTTAGCATAACACGAGATGGCATCACAAAATAAAAATGAAGTAAGATATCCAAAAAATGAGAGAGGTTATTATAGGTCTTTGAAACATGGTCCTATAAGAACTAGAATCGCATCCATACCTTGCACAGCTCTGAGATATGCCCCATCAAATATCATTGCCCTATGGCATTTAGTGACCCTTAGGGACGTTTCGGTTTGGTGTGCCCAAGAATGTTTGAGTGCTCAATAGGATGGGATGAGGTTGGGGATAGGGTTTACCTAGCCACTCAGACCTAACAAAACAAACAGTTTGATCCCATGACAAAAGGTGAGAGAGATTTGGTAGTTGGCAACTTTGTACTGGCCAACACTACAAGTTTTAGCATCACCCGAGATGGCATTGTAAAATCAAAATGGAGTAAGATCTCCAAAAAGTGAGAGAGATTACTATAGGTCTCTGCAGCATAGTCCTATAGGAACTAGAATCACATCCATACCTCACACAAGCTCCAAGATATGCCCCATCAAAGATTGCTGCCCTATGGCATTTAGTGACCCTAAGGGATGTTTTGGTTCAGCATGCCTGAGAATGTTTGAGCACTCAACAAGACAAGATGAGGTTGGGGATAGGGTTTACCTAGCCACTTGGAGCTAACAGAATAAACAATTTAATCCCACGATGAAAGGTGAGAGAGATTTGGCAGTTGGCAACTTTGTACTAGCCAACACTACAAGTTTCAGCATCACTTGAGATGGCATCACAAAATCAAAACAAAGTAAGATCTCCAAAAAGTGTGAGAGGTTCTCTAGGTCTCTGCAATACAATCCTATAGGAACTAGAATCGCATCCATACCTCACACGAGCTTCGAGATATGCCTTGTCAAAGATTGCTACCCTATGGCATATAGTAACTCTTAGGGACGTTTCGATTTGGCATGCCTAAGAATGTTCAAGTGCTCAATGAGATAGGATGAGGTTGGGGATAGGGTTTACCCAACCACTTGGAGCTGACAGAATAGATAATTTGATCCCACGACAAAATTTGAGAGAGATTTAGCAGTTAGCAACTTTGTATTAGCCAACACTACAAGTTTCAGCATCACCTGAGATAGCATTACAAAATCAAAATGGAGTATGATCTCCAAAGAGAGAGAGAGATTATTGTAGGTGTCTGCAACATAGTCCTATAGGAACTAGAATCGCATCCATACCTTGCACAAGCTCTAAGATATTCTCCGTCAAAGATCGCTGCCCTATGGCATTTAGTGACGCTTAGGGACATTTCGGTTCGGCATGCTCGAGAAAATTTGAGTGCTCAATGGGACAAGACAAGGTTGGAGATAGGGTTTACTTGGCCATCCAGACCTAACAGAATAGACAATTCGATCCCATGACCCTTTTTCCACTAAGTTGCAAATTTGAGCAACTTTTACAACTTTCAACAATGCAACTTTACACAAAAAGTGCAATTTTTACATTTTTCACTTGATTCCAATTCTACGACTTAGAAAAGGTTTGGAAACACTAAAATAAATTATTTCTAAATGCTCAGCCCTTGACCAATTCCCAAACTCTTGCAAAGTTGTCAGCATTTTTGTAATTTTGCTTTGACAACTTTTGCAATTTTTTGCAATTTTTGATGTCTTAACTCCTAGATGCCTAAAACTTAACCTAATGACCCTAAGGATCTTTATAACCTTCTAAGAAATATAAAAATCCTTTTTTCTTTGAAAAATCATCTATATTGCTCATTTTTATGCCTAAAAAGTGGCCCATAGTGTAACAACAGAGACTTGGTCCAAAACAACCATACCTTATCTTTTGATATGTTATAGAGGAGTGAAATGGATATCCTAATATTCAATTTATTTTCTTGATGTTATGAAAAAAAGTGGAGAAAAATGAAAGAGGACAGCATTTTATGTTAGTGTTTGTATTGGAATTATCATTGTTTCCTTAGCTAGTGTTTTTCATGAGTTAGAGTATAATAATCTATATTTTGTTATGATTGAGTTCAATATTTTAGTGTTCTTTTTTATTATTATGAAAATGATTTGGAATTTTAGTTAGTGATGATATGAAGGCTCTAAATGGTATTCATGCTTCTTGTTGGTGTTCTTAGTGTATATGCTACTTTAGTATGTTAGAAACACTAAATTAAAACAATCAAAAAGCATTTGCATACTAATTTAACATAACTTCATGAGAGACAAAGTGAAGTCCTCAAATGAGAATATGAGCCATGGATAGGCTCTCTCAATGAGGATGATCACTTGATGTAGAGGTGTGTCTAATAGCTAAGATGGCTTGATTATGTATGTATGCTCAAATGCTCAAATGGGCTTCAATGGAAGATTTTTGATTGATTTTGGTGAATGGATTTGATGTAAAAATGGCTTCTCAAAATGGCATTATGGCTTTACTTTCTAGATTGTGTTAAAATGGCTCGGGAGAGAATTCCTTAAATAGGCAAAGGGCTTGAGGGATCAAGGGCTAGGATGCAAGGATGGGAAAAAGCTTATGGAAGGCTCAAATTGCATGAGAGGAGAGCACATGGATTGTGCTTCCTTACAACCAATCAGGGAGTGACACATGTCACAGAGTGAGAGGATGGAGGAAATGGGAAGGATGAGTCAACAAAGGATGCTCAAGGGATAAAATCTTCATAAAGACCCTCATAATGGCTTGTAAGAGCAATAAAAGGGCTTGGAAGAGTCATTTATGGCCTAGTGGGCTTCATAAAGTTTTATGGTTGGGATATTTTGAAGGAGATGAGAGGAATTTCGACTTGGGCTTGATTAGGAAGGTTTTAAGATTTCTTAGGCTTGTGCAAATGATTAGAGGATGGATTAGGATGGTTTAGGATTAGCTTAGGGATAGGCAAGTGGATGGCATTTAATGAGGGTGGGTGAAGGAGGAGATATTTGTTAACTTTGGCTTGGGTTAGTAAGTTTTAACCCATGTTTAGAGAATGTGACAAGGTTAGGAGGGGATTAGGATTAGGTTTAACGACATCTTCTAGAAGAGTCTAGACTTTGGATGAGGATAAAGACTTTCTAGAATAGTCTAGAACTTCCTAGGATGAGGATGAAGACTTTCTAGAAGAGTCTAGAACTTCTTAGGATGAGGATAAATTAGATTTTTAGGAAATAAATAAAGTTTTATTTATTTCAAGGGTTTGGGTTGAGGAGATATTTATTAAAACTTTTTTAATAAACATGAGGATTAATATTTAATCTTAATTAAATATTTTGAGTTGGGATTAGGGGTAGGAAATGATGGGATTAGCCTTTAATCAAAATTAAAGAAGGATTAGAAGATTTTGGAAGAGGTTAGTGGTCTTAAGGAAATTGGCCAAGTTTTGGGCAAAAAATAATTTTTTTTATTTATTTTGGGTTTTTTGGTCAATTAAATAATTAAATAATTAATAAATAAGGAAATAATGTTTAAATAAGATTTAAACATTGTTGGGAGGGATTCCTTAATTAAATATTTTTAATTAAGATAAAGGGATTTAATGGCATAAAAATAAATTAATTAATTAAATAAATAATTAATTAATAAATGATGATGTCATCAAGAATTTTTCAGAAAATAAAAACACTTTATTTTCTATTTTCTAAAGGTTTTTAGTTGTCTACACTTAGATCATGTTAATAGTTCACATTGATTGAGGAGACCAAATTTTTATTTATTTAGTGGTTTTTTGGTGTTTCTTTATTTAAGGTCTAACTGATTTGATGAAGCAATAAGTTGTGATTCTTGGTGCTACTTTAGTGATACCATTGCACGCTTTTAGTTATTCATTTGGGTCTTATCCAAGTCTTGGATGACTTGATTTGGATAACATTACTAATTAAACATAATAATTATATCTTTTATTGTAATAGGCATTAGCCAACCTTGTTTATGTTTAACCTTTGTAACATGTATAAATGAGATAACATTTCTATAATTGAGAGTATGTTAAGTATACAAAGGGTGTGCAAAGGAAATATATTGCATGCATTTTATGAATAAGTAGAAGTTGTGCTTCATTAGATTTGTCTTGGTATTTGAGATGTTTATCTTCTTGGTTGTAGTGGACATTATGTCCACTCTCTTGTAATCAAGATTATAGTAGTGAACCCAACTAAAGGCAAAATCTAAGATTTATTGTAAGAAATGTGCTCTACATAGCGTGTCCATAAATTGGATCATGTGCCTCTAGATGTAAGTGGATTGAATTTTTTCTCTATTTTTTTTAAATTAGGAGTACTTTTTCATTGTACAAATATATTGTGGTTTTGGCTCCCACTAGGTTTTCCCTAATAAGTTTCCTCAAGAACATATATGATACAAAGCCCTCCACTATCACCTTAAATAGACTAACTCAACTTGAGGATTCAACAATATAACTTGGAATCAACTCAAGGAATCATTCCTACTCAAAGATCAAATGGAGTTCTCTAACTTAGTAGATTACTTCCTTGACCATGCTCATGAGTTCATCATCTCATTATCTCAATCCAATCTATTCAAACTCCAATACTCTCCTAGGTTACCTAGTGCAACTAGTGTACCTAATGCCTCTAACATACCAAATATCCAATCAAGCTTCCCACACTGACCCTAACACCTTGGATAACCTTTTCAAGGCCTATCTACCATGATCCAACTCCAACCAACTCATCTTTCACCATTTCACATTTTAGCTCTCCTAGGCCTACCTAGTAGCCCTGTTAAACAGAAATCTACAAATTCCATGAAATGTTCCCAAACAACCTAGTAAGTAATTAACTTTCCAAATACCATTTTAGGAGTTATAAAACCTCTACCAATCGCAAACCTTCACCTCTTGACTAGTGAACCTTTCTACTACTGATTGCACATGCATTTAGGCCTAATTAGCCTACCCCAACAAAGGAACCTTATCCTCCAATAATCTTTAGGACTCCCCAACCTAAAATAGTCTTTCTAGACCTCTTAAGACATAATATTATCAAACTCCCAAAGTATCACCATTCATCAAACTCCCAAATCAACAAACCCTCACTATTTGAACAAAAAACCAAGGGTTTTATAGAAAATACCCCTCCAATTCACTCACAACTCTAAACAAGGTTCAAAAACCTTAAAATACATGTAAAAAGACCTTTCCAAACCTTGGTTACCCTATCCATCCCTTGGATCATTCCCAGCCATGACTGGTATGGGACTAGTTTCCCTTAATCAGCAATTTCCCATCTTTTTGGGTTCTTCAAAGATTTCATCTCAAATCCCTACATATATTCACTATATTAAAAGGATCTATTATTCATTTGACTCACCACACCAATCACTAGAAACCCATTGGTGGGTAATTCAAGGCACTTAATAAAGTCCTTGCACTAATGACTATCTATAGTCACAATATAGGCACAGTCACTTATACCGATGATTTCCTTCGCTTTATCACCAAACAAAACATTGAAGTTAATGCATAAACATGTAAGGGAAATAAAAGAAAATTTATTTACACCAAGTTTCAACCAAGTTCACATTTATATATTCAAACAAATTTGTTGTTATTGGGACTGTACCCATAGGACAGTAAGCTTCATAAAATGCAAAAAAAATGAATTCTATTCATAAAACTTCCATCTTTGGTTCCATTACATATTTTATCATCATGGATCATCTCTCCATTCTAATCATGTAGAAGAACTTCTAAATAGACCCCATCTTCTCCCACAAACCTGATAGCAACTTCTTAACTATTTATAACTATCTGCAACAATGTACTAACTTAACATACGAAAATGTTGTCAAGTCAACAACTAAACATTTCTATACTAATCTAAAGACTCTTTAACTTATTTACAATATTAAAACTCTAAAGATATCCATTATTCCTTTATCTTAGCTATTTTTGGCATTCTTGACAACATTTTGTCAATTTTGCAATTTACATCTATTTATGCATATCGTGTATCTTAACCTTGAATGACCTCTGACTCCTCCATACTATAACTTTGATGAACTAAAAACATTACATTTGAATATGAAATTAAAATTAAATGACTTTTAACTCCTTAAACCTCACTTGTGCCATTTTGGCCTAAGTTTACCCATTCTTGGCAATGTATTACAAATTTGACAATTTCATACTTCCATTACATTTTGATGGCTTCCCTTGTAGTTTAATGTGTCCACTTGGTGCCCCTACACTAATATATGATGTTATGTGTTATGTGTTATGTATTATGTGTTAAAAATCTTGTATTATTATTTATCTTTTAGATATTTGATTTATTTAAGTGGTTGAAATTATTATATTTGGCATACAACTAAATCACCCCCTCCCTAAGATGTGCTAGTCTCTTCCTCGGCCTAAAAATTGGTATTATAGCCAAGTCCTTTTAAATATTTTTGATCACTTAATGTGATATTTGACATGGAAAGTTTACAAAATGATGGTCCTAAGTTTGATGGAATCAACAACCTGGTTTGGAAGAATGGTATGACTACTTATATGATATGTATGGGAGATGAATATTGGGATATTAGTGAGAAGCCTTATGATATACCAAATGATCTATCAAATGCTACTACAAATCAAACAAAGCAACTCAAAAAAAAACATGATAGAAATTAATATTTGATTAGTGCCTTGTCTGATATAGAGTATTCTCACATCTATGGATCAATGATAACCCATGAGGCATGGAAAAAGCTAGAAACTATTTCTAAAGGTGACGGGTATGTTAAGCAATCTAAGTTGTAGGGTCTTTAAGGAAAGTATGAAGATATAAGGGTGAGTGAAAGTGAACTATTTCACCATTTATATAGAGTGTGAATGATATAGTTTGTTCAATTATAAGTAGAGATGGCACCTTAAGAAATGATGATGAACATGAGTAAAATTATGAGATCTTTGCCTACATGTTACAATGAAAAATTGATATCTATTTAGAAATTAAGAACTATAAAACAAGTTGCAAGAGAAGCTTAGGTTGGAGGGCTTTTTTTTCTATGAGATGACTACTCTTGGTAATGAGCTACCAAATATTGAAACTACACTCAAATACAATATTTATAAGGATAAGGAACAACTGTTGAAAGATAGTAGTTATGCTAAGTGTAAGAATTTGCTCAAGGCAAAAAATGAAAATGAGAAGATCTAGTAGCTCAATCAATAACGCAAATGAGAGAGATGAAATGATTTGATCATTAAATGACTAGATTCAATTATTATCAATAATAAAAATATGTATTGATGAAATACACATAGATCTTCCTAAATATATAGGTAATGCTTGATAACTAGGAGTGTTGCTAGTGATAACCTATCAACTAGACAAGGTGTTATCACATGTCACCTAAAGGTGGAACATCATCCATTGTACAACAAAGTATGTGTAACATGTGAAACAATGAGAGAAGGATAATGTGATAAGAACACAAAGGTGGATCTCACAAACAAATAGGTGTGAGATGACAATAAGTGCATGTGGATTTCTCCTATAGTATGTGCTAAATAATGTGTTGACTACTACAAAACTAATATGAAAATATTGTATCCTAAGTAAACATAAGTAAAGCGTAATTAGTAATTAATTCCACCAATACCCCTCCCTCCACCCCAAATTGTGAGAACATAAACATGATTATGTCTAAAGGGAAAAAGGAAGGCTACAAATCAAACATTGATGAACCACGTATGATTATCCTTAAGGGTGTGGATTCTTCCACACAATCACAACCTTGCAATCTTTAGACTAAGATTGAACAAACATAACAACAAATAAAAGATAAAAGCATGTTAGTCATAATATCATTATTGGTAACAATGTTCCAAATGCAAAGAATTATTTGTTTGAGCTTCTAGCAATGATCAAGCAGCTTACTAAATGTCTTGATGAGTCTTGGAAACTTCTCCCATTGTATCCTTGCTTTTGCCAGTTTGAAGTTTCTAGTTGCATGTACACAATCATGAATTTACATCACAAAGCATTCACATTATAATAATTTTCATGTTCTTTCATTGCATTTTGATCTAAACAACAAATTCTAAACTTTTAATTATTCAAATTACTAATCTAAAAATGGGTCCTATTAATGAATCTAATATAAATTCAAATAATGTATCTAGATTCTAAACAAATCAGAACATAAAATATGTGATTTAAACTTATCTCATCACTTACACATAATAACAATACCCACCTTTTCATGTGGATAGTCTTGGGGGAGAGGTTGCAATATTGTATTTGGATCCAATTGATCACTCCTTCTTTCTCTCCCTCTCTCTCTATTCAATCTAATGAGCCAACTGGATCTGCTCTACATTTTAATGCCTCAAGTATTGCCTCGTGGTCTGACTCGTGAACATTCCAAAGAATCTTATTATGTGGCTTTCCACCATATTTGATCAAGTGGACATTTGATGTGACAACAAGGTTTGAATAATGAAGAATCTTCCTCTTTGTTTGCCAATCCTCAAATAACCACAAGTTAGGGTTCTTCATAGAATATCATCTAAGTCATGTGCCGGTTACAACCACCACACTGACATGGTACTCTAAACCTTCACCATCTATAACTGAGTGATCCAATTTTTGTTTGGCTTGGAGACAGTGACACATAATAATTTGTCCCTTATTCATTGTCTTTAGGTGCAATAACAACAAAAACATGGCCTGCAGTGACAAATGTACAAATTCCGGTCATTAATTTAGAAAATACTTAGGTAAAAGTTATAAAGTTACATATTGAAATTACAAAGATATATATATATATATATATATATATATATATATATATATATTACCAAGTTGCACTAGATCAGACAAGCAGTCAAAATCAATAGATGAATCCATCTCTACCATTTCTAGTGCTTGTGGGGGATGATATGTGTCAATTGGGTCCAAAACTCATATATCTCATTCGTCCACCCATTCAGTTAACTCACACTCATCCCAATTTTCCTCTGCACATGATGAACAATAGCATGCCAATTTTTTTTGTGCGGATACTCCATGAACCTACATTAGAGCTTCTAAAAGAGTGCAACTCACTGGATCCTATTAGTGTGCAACAATCCTCATATGATGCAATGTTAGTATTATCTATCAACCAAAAAAATTTATGAACCAGAGACTTACCTTCCTTACCTAGACCCATTGCAGCATTACACCATTGGATGATGGATTTTTCATCTATCAATATTGCTCCATCTTTGTACTTTAGTTCTTCACAAGCTAAGGTTCTTTTGATGCATGCGCCTACACCATCGTGCTCTCCCTTTTCATGACCAGCCTCTGTGAAATTTCACATATATTGAATTCTACACAACTTCTGCATCTTACTCAACCAATAGAACATTTGTGCATTCTTGAATTGAGATGCACAATTGTTTGACCAAATAATGTGCTAATGATATGTTATGCCCCTGTTAGCCAAATCTCTATGAAATAGTTGAAAACAACCCTATACAAACTCCATAGAATGTGATCAATCATCACTAATGTAAAAATGGTACTCCCTCAAAATCTTCCTGTCATCCTTTATACTTGTAGGTAAATGCATGAATGTTATGTGAACAAATATGTAAACCTATTAGGAAGTATAATACTTTGCTTGCACCTCATTTTTTGGTTGTAGTGTGTAATTCTCTATGAAGTCTACAACTAAAACAATGGTATCTAGTGAAAATGTATCCTTGCATAATTTGAATTGCAAATTTAGTCATCGAGCTCTATGTGTATGCCTTGCATACTCATAAATAATCTTCTTACGAAAAATCTTCATGAACTCATACACTAGAATTTTTTCAATGACTAAATCACATCTTTTACCCTATTTCCCATCTTTTAGAGCATATGTCACTGTCTTAAATTTTTTGTAATTTACTATTTCATTTTCAATTGCATGTGTACTATCCATATGTTCACAAGTTGATAAAAGTTGCAAAAAACCGCAAAATAAGCATGTACCATCCAAGCACGATGTCTTGTAAAATTATTGTTCATCCCCTATTCCACATAAAATGTTGGATATCAATTCCCTTGAAGATCTTGATGGATCATTCATGTCACAATCCTACAAAACAAACTTAGAATGCAAAAACACACATATATGACTAAAAACATCAAAATGGTTAGAAAATTCAATATGTATCCTACAACAATACGTTGTGCATGTGTGATTTATCTTGATATAAAAAGCTTTACCCATCTCAAAAAATCTTTGACTTATTCAAATTTGAGGATACATACCAATAAATTTTGGAAAAAATTGTATCTAAGTTGAGTCCAAAAAATGTTTTGAATGTGGATCACAATTTTGGCTACCAATCCTCCTTCTTACAACATCTCTTTGATTAGGAAAAACACGTGTGTTATTTTTCCAAAAATTTTCAATCAATGATTTCAAAGCTTCACTAATTTTTTTATCCTTTCGTGGTAGTCTACCGCTAAATGTCCATAACTCATTTTTGTTGGATCTTCCAATCTCTCATGCCCTAGCATGGCTCTCCTTAGAGTACCTCTACTAATTTTTAATGTTTTTCTTGTCTTTCTCATGAGTTAAGCTTTCTTCATTTGGGTACTTACTATTGTCAATGTAAGTACTCATCTTGTGATATTACTATCTTTGGTGTGTGATTTAGAACCCACTTTGTCATAAGAACTCATTAGATTCTTTACAATATTTTTTTCATTTGAATCGTCCATCATTCTTAGCCCAAGAATTTTCACGATAGGCCTAAATTTTAAATTCCTCATCATTTCAACAGATAATTGGCATTGACCTATAATATTTAATTCTCCAAAGAATAATCTCCACATACGATTAACTTTTCTTTGACAAGTATGCTTGCTAATCTTGTCAGGCATTGATTTCAAAATGTTAGTATCAATATCAATCAAATATTTTGGTCTTCTAAAACAAATTTTGGAAGGTGTTATAATCTCTTCCATTCTCTCAACATTTTGAACATCAACATAAGGTTGAGTGTTCTGCGTACTTTGAATCGAAGATGAACCGAAGATGATATGCCTTGGCAATAAGATACAAAAGATGGAATATCACCTACTTGATATGTTGATGATGTGCCTTCAACATGACATGATGGAGTGTGTACATCGTCAAATCTACAAATTAGTGTCTCTTCAACATGAGAGGATGATATGACTCCAACATTGGAAGATGGTGTAGCTTCACAATTCAATTATCTTTTAGAGCGTAACAGTCTCATTCGTTCTCTTTGTCTTTCCAATTCTTCTTCTTTGTTTTTTTGTATCAATGGTTCTTGATCCTCTTTGAAAGTCAATTCTTCATTATTGCTTTGCAATTTTCCTTTTTTATGTAGTAGTTTTATTTTATCTCTTTTAATTGCCAAATCTCTCTCCCTATCTTCATTTGTTTGAGTTTTTGGTTTCTTCCTTGGCATGATGATGATTTCTACATGTCAAATTATTCAACATTTGAATTACTTACAATTTGTAAATTACAAATCATTCAAATACATATAAAAATTACAATTATTTCAATTAATACATAATATATATCAAACAACTTACCAAATTTCTAACCATTTCCAAATAACAATTCATTCAAACATACAAATTTCAATGAATTCACTATATATTAAACATGTCAAATTATAATCAAATTTGTCTCTATATATCAATAAATAATATTTTAAAAGGATTGCACTAACCTTTTCTATAGAAAGAATATTCAAAAAGCCTTTAAATAGTGTATCCAATGATTGAATTTTGTGTTTGCTAGCTTCAAAAAGTCCTCAAATAGTGTTTGCTAACTTCCAACAACTTGAAATCCGTGTTTTTTGTTGGAACAATATAATGCACAACAGACAAAAAGTAGAGAATGGATGAAATGGGACCCAAACTTTCTTTGTGACCATTTTTGGGTGATTTGACATAGTACGTACATAGTATAGCATGTACATACTATAAAGCGCATATGCACTATAGTGCGTACACACTATGTCAAAACACATCTCTCCCTATCCCACCATCCCCCATCCCCTACTCTCTCTCTATCCTCTCCCATCCCCTACTCTCTCTCACTCTCCCTCTCCTACTCCCTCTCCCATCGCCTATACTCTCTCACTCTCCCCCTCCCATCCCCTACTCTCTCACTCTCTATCCTCTCCCATCCCCTACTCTCTCTTTCTCTCTCTCTCCTCTCCCATACCCTACTCTCTCTCACTCTCCCTCCTCTTCCATCCCCTACTCTCTCTCTCTCCTTCTCCTACTACCTACTCTCTCTCACCCTCTCTCCTCTCCCATCCCCTACTCTCTCTGTCTCACACACTCCCATCCCCCCTCTCTCTCTTGGGCTACTCTCTCTCTCTCCCATTCCCTAGTCTCTCTCTCTCTCTCTCCCTCCCTACTCTCTCTCCCCTCTCCCATCCCCTACTCTCTCTCCCCTTTCCCATCCCCTACTCTCTCTCTCACTCTCCCTCTCCCACCACCTTCTCTCTCTTGCCCTCTCCCACTGCCTACTCTATCTCACCCTCTCTCCTCTCCCATCCCCTACTCTCTAGATCTCTCACACACACTCCCATCCCTCTTCTCTCTCTCCCTCTCCCACTCCCTCTCCCACTGCCTACTATCTCTCTCACTCGCCCTCTCCCTCTCTACTCTCTCTCACATCCCCCACTCTCACTCTCTCTCCCATCCCCCTACTCTCTCTCTCACTCTCTCCCATCCCCTACTCTCACTCTCTCTCTCCCATCTCATTCTCTCTCTCTACCACCCCCTACTCTCTCTCACTCTCTCACACTCTCTCCCATCCCCTACTCTCTCTTACACACACTCCCATCCCCCCTCTCTCTCCCTCTCCCACTACCTACTATCTCTCTCTAACTCTCTCTCTCCCTCTGTGCTCTCTCTCTCCCATCCCCTACTCTCACTCTCTCTCTCCCATCCCATTCTCTCTCTACCACCCCTACTCTCTCTCACTCTCTCCCATCTCCTACTCTCTCTCTTACACACACTCCCATCCCCCCTCTCTCCCTCTCCTACTCCCTCTCCCCCCACCTATTCTCTCTCCCATCTGCTACTCTCTCTCTCTCTCTCAGGCTACTCTCTCTCTCCCCTCTCCCATCCCCTAAACTCTCTATTTTATAGATACACACTCCCATCCCCCCCTCTCTCTCTCCTCTCCCATCCCCTACTCTCTAGATCTCTCACACACACTCTCATCCCCCCTCTCTCTCTCCCTCTCCCACCACCTACTATCTCTCTCTTACTCTCTCTCTCCCTCTCTACTCTCTCTCCCATCCCCTACTCTCTCTCACAATCTCTTCAATCCCCTACTCTCACTCTCTGTCTCCCATCCTGTACTCTCTCTCTACCACCCCTACTCTCTCTCACACTCTCACACTCTCTCCCATTCCCTACTCCCTCTCTCTCCCCCTCTCCCACTCCCTCTCCCACCACCTACTCTCTCTCCCCCATCCCCTACTCTCTCTCTCTCTCCCATCCCCTACTCTCTCTCTCTTTCACAGACACACACACACTCCCATCCCCCCTCTCTTTCTTCTCTCCCATCCCCTACTCTCTAGATCTGTCACACACACTCCCATCCCCCCTCTCTCTCTCCCTCTCCCACTCCCTCTCCCACCGCCTACTATCTCTCTCTCAAGTTCTCTCTCTCCCTCTCTACTCTCTCTCTCTCCCATCCCTTACTCTCACTCTCTCTCTCCCATCCCCTACTCTCTCTCACACTCTCTCCCATCCCCTACTCTCACTCTCTTTGTCTCCCATCCCATACTCTCTCTCTCTCTCTGCCACCCCCTACTCTCTCTCCCATCCCCTACTCTCTCTCTCTCTCTCTCTTACACACATTCCCATTCCCCCTCTCTCTCCCTCTCCCACTCCCTCTCCCATCCCCTACTCTCTAGATTTGTCACACACACTCTCATCCCCCCTCTCTCTCCCTCTCCCACCACCTACTATCTCTCTCTCTCTCTCTCTCTCTCTCTCTCTCTCTCTCTCTCTCTCTCTCTCTCTCCCTCTCTACTCTATCTCTCCCATCCCCTACTCTCACTCTCTCTCCCATCTCGTATGACCTCTCTCTACCACCTCCTACTCTCTCTCACACTCTCTCCCACCCCCTACTCTCTCTCTTACACACATTCCCATTCCCCCTCTCTCTCTCCCTCTCCCACTCCCTCTCCCACCATCTACTCTCTCTCCCCCATTCCCTATTCTTTCTCTCCCCTCTAACATCCCCTAAACTCTCTCTTTCATAGATACACACTCCCATCCCCCTTCTCTCTCTCCTCTCTCATCCCCTACTCTCTAGATCTCTCACACACACTCCCATCCCCCCTCTCTCTCCCTCCCACTCCCTCTCCCACCACCTACTGTCTCTCTCTCTCTCACTTTCTCCCTCTCTACTTTCTCTCTCCCATCCCTTACTCTCTCTCTCTCTCTACCACCCCTACTCTCTCACACTCTCACTCTCTCTCTTACACACACTCCCATCCCCCCTCTCTCTCTCTCCCCCACTCCCTCTCCCACTACCTACTCTCTTTCTCTACCATCCCCTACTCTCTCTCTATCTCTCTCTCCCCTCTCCCATTCCCTACTCTCTCTCTCTTTTACACACACACCCATCCCCCCTCTCTCTCCTCTCCCATCCCCTACTCTATCTCTCACTCGCTCTCCCTCTCCCACTCCCTCTCCCACCACCTACTCTCTCTCTCACTCTCATTCTCACTCTCTCCCTCTCTATTCTCTCTCTCTCTACCACCCCCTACTCTCTCTCACATTTTCATACTCTCTCCCATCCCCTACTCTCTCTCTCTCTTACACACATTTCCATCCCCCCTCTCTTTCCCTCTCCCACTCCCTCTCCCTCTGCCTACTCCCTCTCTCCCATCCCCTACTCTCTCTCGAGCTACTCTCTCTCCCCCTCTTCCATTCCCTACTCTCTCTCTTTCACACACATGCACTCTCATTCTCCTCTCTCTCGCTCTCCCTCTCCCACTTCGTCTCCCACCGCCTACTCTCTCTCTCCCTAATCCCATCCCCTACTCTCAATCTCTCTCTCCCATCCTATACTTTGTCTCTCCCCATCCCCTACTCTCAATCTCTCTCTCCCATCCTATACTCTCTCTCTGCCACCCCTACTCTCTCTCTCTCCCATCCTATACTCTCTCTCTGCCACCCCTACTCTCTTTCTCTCTCTCTCTCTCTCTCTCTCACACACACACACACACACACTCCCATTCCCCCCTCTCTCTCCCTCTCCCACTCCCTCTCCCACTGCCTACTCTCTCTCTCCCATCCCCTACTCTCTCTCTCCCCTCTCCCATCTTCTACTCTCTCTCTTTCACACACACCACACACTCCCATCCCACCTCTCTCCTCTCTCATCCCCTACTCTCTAGATCTCTCTCTCACACACACACACTCATCCCCCCTCTCTCTCCCTCTCCCACTCCCTCTTCCACAGCCTACTATCTCTCTCTCACTCTCTCCCTCTCTACTCTCTCTCCTCCATCCCCTACTCTCTCTCTCCCCTCTCCCATCCCCTACTTGCTCTCTCTATCACCCCTACTCTATCTCACACTCTCACACTCTCTCCCATGCCCTACTCTCTCTCACACATGCTCCCATCCTCCTCTCTCTCTCTCCCTCTCCCACTGCCTACTCTCTCTTTGCCATCCCCTATTCTCAATCTCTCTTGTCCATCCTGTACTCTCTCTGTCACCCCTACTCACTCTCTCACACTTTCTCTCTCTCCCATCCCCTGCTCTCAATTTCTCTCTCCCATCCCATACTCTCTCTTTGCCACCCCTACTCTCTCTCACACTTCCTCTCTCTCCCATCTTATACTCTCTCTGCCACCCCTCTCTCCCATCCCATACTCTCTCTGCCACCCCTACTCTCTCTCACTTCCTCTCTCTCCCATCCCCTACTCTCTCTCTCTCCCCTCTCCCATCCCCTACTTTCTCTCTATCTCTCTCTCTCTCTCTCTCACACACACAGTCATCCCCCGCCCCGCTCTCTCTTTCTCTTGCTTTGTGTCTCTTCTTCCTTCTCTATGCACTATTTAGGTCTCTATAGTGTGCACATGCTATTAAGACCCAAATTCAGAAAGCTTTAAATAGTGCACGCACGTTATAGCTTGCATGTGCTATAGGGCATACGCGCTATTCAAAGCTTTACATTAAACCAACCCTGAGGCTTGGTTTTGCCTTGGAGATCCAACACAAAGGTTTGGAGTCTATAAACTGGTCTGAGATGTGTTTTGTTGCAAACATACAAAAAATGATTGATTTTTCTTGTGTGCTCTCCTTCAAGATTCCTCATGGTTGAGCATCGATAAGATTAGGTTACATGTCATTGTAGGTCTCTGTGTTAGCTATATAAACATATAATTTATTTTTAATTTGAACTATTTCAAGTCTTTCATCTATAATTTCTTTTGAATGTATGTCCATTTTTTGTCAAAAACCAACATGTACTAATTGGGCTGTAGATTTTAGCTCATTCATTGAATTTTGCAATAACTTAGTTCTTTTAGAAACTAGACTCCATTCTACACACTTTGAAAAAAAGAAGTTTTGATTTTAGTTTAGTTTTCAATCATTTATAGGGGGAGCACACAAATATTTCACATTTTTGGGATGTGTCTAGTTTAAAAATTCATTTTAAAAAAATACACATTATAAAATTACTTGAAAAATCTCAGATAAACTACATAGTGTTAAGTAACTTTTGACTAGAGCGATTAAAGAATTTCAAAAAAAAATGTTAAAATTTTAGGGTGGCCACACTTTGTACTGTGTTATGTTTTTTTGGAATAAACAGTACCACTTTCTATAGGCCCCTTTTTTGAGGACCTAAAACTAAACCATTTTGAAAAAAATTAGTAGTTTAGAAACTAGATTCAAAGGATTAATACTTTTTTTTTGTCATATCTTAAAATTTTGAACATAACTATCTTCAAATTCTTGAAGTTCAAAAATTGCCGATTTCAAAAAAAAGGTGTCCACTTATACCCCCATTTGGCACAACTTGGTGCACTTCAATAAGAAAAAGTCTTAGACCATGTTTCGTACAATCCAAAGAAGGATGGTAAGTGGTGGTTGTGTACCGATTCTAGGGCCATTAATAGGATAACTATAAAATATAGATTTCTTATTCCTAGAATAAAAGATTTGTTAGATTGTTTGGGGGGATCTTCATATTTTTCTAAAATAGATTTCAAAAGTAGGTATCATCAAATAAATATACATGAGGGGGATGAATGGAAGACAACCTTTAAAACTAATGAAGGGTTGTATGAATGGATGGTTATGCCATTTGGTATGTCTAATGCCCCCTAGTATATTTATGTGACTAATGAATGAAGTTTTACAAGACCCCATTGGGAAGTTTGTTTTTGTCTACCTTGATGAAATTTTGGTATATAATAGGAATAAGGAAGAGCACTTGAAATATTTTAAGATGGTTTTGCGAAGGCTACAAGAACATCAATTGAAGATAAACATTGAGAAGTGTGACTTCTTGAAACAAGAGTTGGTGTATCTTGGTTTTTTGATATCCAAGGGAAATCTAAAAATAGATCCATCTAAAGTGGAGGCCATCATTAATTGGCCAACACCAAGGGTTGTTGGAGATGTTTGAAGTTTCCATAGCTTGGCTGTGTTCTATAGGAATTTCATAAGAAACTTTAGCAACATTTGTGCACCAATTTTGGACACCATCAAAGGAGGAGGTAAAATGAAGTTTGAGTGGAATAGTGCAGTAGATAAAAGTTTTGAGGAACTACAACAAAAGCTATCCAATTATCCTATTCTTGGTTTACCAGATTTTAATAATTTTTTTATAAAAAAGTGATTTTAGTGGCTTTTCAAAAGGGGATGTTCTTAGTCAAGAAGGTAGACCCGTTGCATTTTTCAGCAAGAAGTTGAATAAGGCAAAGAAGAAATATTCTTCTTATGATGTAGAATTGTATGCCATGGTCCAGGCATTGAAAAAATGGAGGCACTATTTCTTCCTAAGGAGTTTATTGTGTATACCAATTTAACCATTCTCTCAGTTTCTTGAATGGATAGGAAAAAATTAACCATAGGCACATGAAATGGGTTGAGAGTTTGCAAGTTTATACCTTTATGATCAAGCATAAGAAAGGACAAGCCAATAATATAGCTGATGCACTCAGTAGAAGGGTGCTAATGACACAAGAAGTTAGGTTGAAAAGAATGGGAGTGGATGCATTGAAGGATATGTATATAGAAGATGTATATTTCAAGGAAGCATTTGAGGTTTGTACGAAATTTGAGGGTACTTTTTATATGGATTTTTTTAGAATTTATATTGCAAGATGGATTGTTGTTTAAGGGAAACCAACCATACATTTCTAAATGTTCTGTGAGGGACAACATGATTAGGGAGACGCATTATGGAGGTCCTAGTAGTCATTTTGGACTCAGCAAGATGTTGAAGTTAGTGTGAATATTTTATTATTGGCCAAAGATGCAAACAAACATAAGGAAGTTTGTCTTGTGTATCAAAGGGCCAAGGAACTGTCAGAAAATGCTGGACTATATCAGCCTTTATCCATACCAAACAAATTTTGGGAGTTTTTGAGTATGGACTTCGTGATGGGGTTACCAAGGAAGAAGACATGTTATGACAACATGTTTGTGGTGGTTGATAGATTTAGCGAAATGGCTCATTTTATTCCATGTAAAACTACTAATGATGTTAGTTACATTGCAAGGTTGTTCTTTAAAGAAATAGTTTGGATTCAAGGCTTACGCTTGAAATTTATATTTTTATAGGGACAAAAAGTTTGTAGGTCACTTTTGGAGGACCTTATAGAAGAAATTAGGTACTAATTTGTCTTTCAATTTTACCTATTATCCTCAAACATATGGGACAACTGAGGTGGTTAATAGATATTTGGGAAAATTTTTGAGATATTTGACACAGGAGCATGGAGGTAGTTGGGATGCCATTATACCTCAAATAGAGTTTGCATATAATGACTCGATCAATAGTAGCATGGGCATGAGGCCTTTTGAAGTTGTTTATGAGAGGCATCCAAGAGGAGTTTTTGAACTTAGGAATATGGATGGTTTGGAGAAAAAGGAGTGGACATGTGAAAGAATTTTTTGAAGCAATGGGTGAAGTACATGAGCACGTGAAGAAAATACTGCAACAAAATAGCCTTGAGGTGAAGGCTAAGGTAGATTTAAAAAGAAGGAATGTGTAGTTACAAATTGGGAACTTGGCAATGGTACACTTAAATAAAGATCTCAAGATAGTTATACAAAGATGATGATGAAGAAGATTGGGCCATATGAAATTCTATAAAAGTACGAAAAAAATGCATACAAGGCAACATTACCTGTAGATGTAGCTATTTCACCTATATTTAATGTCTCGAATCTCACATTGTATAAGGGTTCAAATGAAAAAGTTCATGCACAAGAAACAACACTTGAATATGATGACTAGATTCAACAGTTGCCTTCTAAGGAGATGCCACAAATGGAAAGTATCATCAGTAGAAGGGATGTAATGAGAACAAGACACAAAGTCCACATGAAGCATTTGGTCAAGTGGCAAGGCTTCTAGATTCAAAGGCCACTTTGTTGCCTGAAACGAAAATTTTGAGGCAAGGTAGGGATCTGCAACAACCAGTCTCCAAGAGGACTTGAGCCAAAATTTACCCAAGGGAGTATGTTGCAAGAGCAACTATGATACAAGAACTTTGTTTTCTATTTTTGTTTTGCAGGTGCAACTATGTAATGGAAAGTTTTTCTAATTTATGATAGAAACATTTTTTTAATATATGTTTTGGTGTATTTTCAATCTTTAAATTATTTTATGTAATAAGGGCATGTTTTGGGCTCACTTGTAAGCCATATTGGCATTTGTCAGGTTCATAGGGTTTAGGAAGTAATTAAAGGATTAAAACCTTTGTCAAGCTAAACATTTATGTGTAAATGAATAATGTTTAAACAAACATTAATAAAGTCTAACAACCTTTACAAGTATGACGTTTGTTGAATAGTTAGTAACTATTTGTGTTGCTATTTATTCCCTCCAATATTGATTGGAGAGGGATAGAAGAAAAGGACATCAAGAGAATTGAGGGACTAGATTTTTTTTCTCTATTTTGAAATAGTAAAGTTTTAAAAAAAATTGGTGTTTTTCGTATTCCTCTGTTTTCAATGTTTTAAAATTTAAAGTCCCTTCTGGAGGACTGTATTTTCTTTATTAGTTTGCTTGAATGAAATAGAATTTTAAAAAAATTGGTTGTGTGCATGGAAAAGTCTTTGTGCTTGGGTATCAGATCTGCTCCCAGGCTCACAAGCATCTCAAAGTCAAGATTAATAATTATGTTTTTAAATTAATTATTATTTTTTATTTATTTGATTCAAGGAGATTCCAACCCAAGACCTCCTAGTTAAGAGGATCACAATTTACTGTTGTGTTGTAAGCTTTTGCCTTATAATATATATTACTATTAATATATTACTTAAGAAATCTAAAAACTAATAATAATAATAATAATATGTATGTAATATATTAGTAATTGACATATTATTGTAAGTTATAATATGGTATGTTTATTTAATTATCTAAATTAAATAAATTTGATTTAGAGATACATATAAATATATAAAATTTAAATTATAAGTCTAATATAATATATTTAATGAATTATTAATTCAATATTTTCTTATATGATCAAATATAATAATATAACTATATTTTCTCTATATATAGCACATTTAAAGTCTAAGTATAAATATAATATAAATATTTTAAACTTAAAAATATACATCACTATATTTTTAATCACATAAACTAAAAAATACTCAAACATTAGATTTTTTAATCTTTAAAAATCATTTCCTTAGTTGGCAAAATTGTGATGGGCGGATGAAGAAAAAACTCATATCATGGTTAAAAATAAAATTATTAATGTGTCATGTGTGCAAACATTTATAATTGATAAGTAGGATCTATAATTTTCAAACCAAGTCAAATTGTGATATTGCTATCAAGAATTAACTATGCAAATTTTTGAGTCAAGCTCATTGACCCATAGTTCATGAGTAGTAACTCAACACAAATCTATCTCTCATGAGAATAAATGGAATACTCAGCACCCATGAAGGTTTCGCAAATGGGGTTGCAAGTAGAGTGGGTTTAACCATGGAGGAAACTTTGTAGTTAAGCATGCTCAAGCTAGAGTAGTATTGGGATGTTTGACCTCTTGGGAAGTTGTAGTGTTTCACCTTTGTGAGCATCCCCTAGATCCAAGTCGGTACTACAGAACCATCAGAAGCTTCTCCATAAAGGAAAGCATTTCACTTTAAAAAATAATAAAGCCTAAGCGAGTAATTTTCTAATTTTGTTGTTTAAGAAAATACAAATAATACCTTTAAAATTGCTTACAAACCAATCATAAAATTAGAATTAGGATATCATAATTGATTTTTAAAATCATACCATATAAACTTTAGAATACAACATTAATTTTAGTTGCATAAATTACTATTCATCGAGCCTAGGGGGTCTATTGGAAACATTAGTTCCCATATAAGGCACAGACTAATAATTAGTACTTGTACCTGGTACCTAGTAGGTTCAAGGATCACATTGATTCTTTAACTATTCACGAAGGTCTCATAATTTTGGTTTATGTACATGTCTATACCACAAGTTCAGAAATTATCTGGTTCTAATTAACTAATGTCGATACCTAGGGATGTATAGTTCTTTTGTTGTAATTCAATCTCACAAACATTGAACATTAGAGGGTAACCTACTGATATATTGAAAAATATATTCAAATGCAAACAAAGAAAATGAATATTTGCATTTTTTATTGTTTGAAATTGTAAGTTGTTTTAATCATACAGAGCACATGATTTCCTTGTTAACACAATATTGGACACAAACAAAAGCCCTCTGAGCACAAATTGCCCAGTTTGGCTCTTAGTAGAATAAGAATACCTACATTCACTAACACAAACCTTGAATTGCTACATAGAACAATAGAAAATGAATACATCACATTTATATCTAAACACAATAGACACTAATGCAACTAGACAATAGACAATGTATTGAATAATTACAAAGCGAGGTACATCAATTTAAGGTATGGGTATTGCATGTTTGGTAATCTGATGGTATAGCTCCCATAATAATGTTGCGTTGAAACTGAAAAGAAAGAGAAAATGAATTGGCATACTTGGGATCATATGGAAATCTAAGCTCATGTATAGACAAACTCTTGCAATTTTTGTCACAAATGGGTAACTATAGAAAATGTCCACATCTTGATCATAAAATTGAAATTTATGTTACCACTTTCTCATTTTAGTTGAGAACTATTTCCAAATTTAAATTTCAATGCATTGAACAAATCCATTTCACACTTAACATATTTCACATTTTCAAAATTGAGTCAGATATAGGATTAAAGATATTTTATGGATATGAGCCTTGATACCAAAAACAGTGAGAACAAACTTTATTATGAAAAACTTCATCATTATAAATGATTAAATCAATTAAAGTTTATATAGCTGGGAAATAAAGCTGCAGATTTCGCATTAAAATTTAGAATTAAAAACTGTGTTTTATGTATAATATTGGACTGTAAGAGAAGATCTACCAACCATTAGCAACGTAGCCCCTTTATTTTGGAAAAAGAATGATTTATGTCTTCAACATAAAGAAACATGAAAAAGGTGTAGTAGTTAGTGACTTTATTAGAAAATCAGACATCTGGATAGTAAAAGAGATAAACAATTTGCTGGGTGAATTGTAATCTTAGTAAATTTTATTAATTGAAAAGAACTATTCATCAAAAAAAAAGAGATAAACAATTAATCTGGTATATATGTACATACAAATATAGATATAAGAGTAGCAACAACATAACACAAAGACGACCTATTTTGGACCAAAAGAAGTCCATGAAAAGGCACGTGAGTAGCATATGAAGAGTACCACGATGAATGAAGAACACCCAACATGAGTTTCTCAGTGTGATAAGAAGTGCTCCAACAGAAATTAGTCTTGAAAGGTTCCCACTTTCTTAAAACCTTCATGGGAAGATAATTTCTAGTGCAATAGCAGCCTGATCGCATGTATTACATGTTGTTCACTATCCAAAAAAGAAATGACCATGATTACTGTTGTTCCATCATTTTTCTTGAGAGGAAGAAATCAAGCTACACATAAACATGTGTATTCATCCTTAGGCAGTACAAAAGCTTCATCCTTCTCGTTGGACATCGGGGATAATTTAGGATGTGTTGTTGAAAAAATCAAGTATGGCAATATTTTATATGAATATGAATGATTGTTCTACTTACATAAGCTTAATGCCTTGTTAAGTGTGTTCCTTAGCCCCTACCATATCATTTAAATAATTAAGATAAGTAGAAATAGATTTCCTTTAATACATATTTTACTGAGGATACTATCAGTCAAATGTATTAAAAGATAGGCTTGAATGCTGCAAGAAAGAATGTTAATGATTCGGGACCATTACGGAAACCCTCACTCACCCTCTCATTGAATCTCATCTACCCATGAGCAATGGAATATACATGACTCATTTTGTCCCTAAGATGTGCAAATTCATCGGTCTCTACATCCCATTTTGATTCAGCCCATGTGTCTTCTAAGATGTGAACTTTCATTGAATTGTTCAATAGAATGAATATTTTGAAAAATATCACCTATGTTTGTGTGGAATACTAACCAATAGAAGTATGTGATTTCAATGAAGAGATAAGTCATCAAATTTATTTAAAATAAATTTGTAGCATCCATTGATGCTGAATACAGTAGTCTGTAGAAGTATATCATTCCAATCAACAAATCAATCTTCAATTTTATTTTCATGTAACTTAGCTTCATAGAAACATATATGGTGAGAGTACATAATTAATATCAAGACTTCCAAAAGTTTGCAAAGACTGAAATGTTACATTCTCATTGAATTATTATAATGAGAATAATGTAAGCTGTAGCAAACACTTTCTATTTTTCAATCACTTTGGCTTCCTGTAGGAGTAAGATTACAAACAAACAACTGCACTAAAGTTATGGCTAGAGTCAGAGGAATATATTTCAGCAACATCCATTTGCTTATCTTAATTTCACTATTTAAGCTGAGAATTAGCAAGATTAAGTTGGGGGGAAACACGAAATCTCATAAAACCATCTAGCTTTGTTCTGTATATAAGGATCTGGATCATTGGATTTTGGAGAATACCAAGAATTAGTTGGAAAAAAAACACAAAATCTCGTAAGACTTATGAAAATGATCATTTTTCAGCATTCAGTTGTGTAGAATATAATAGTATCTGGTATGTCCAATATATGGCATTATCGATCATAGGTAGAAAATTAAAGAAATAACATTGAGACACTTATAAACAATAGTAGAGACGTGACATAATAGTGTAAAATATGTTTCAATGAGGAAAGGCTTTGTTGCTTACTTTGATTAGAGAGACATGGTTTGTAATCGAGCTTCCTCATTCTTGCACAGGATTGTGTATGGATGGTTGTGCATTTTTCTAAGCCTCTCAAAGGTGAATGTTGGTTGGAGACGGAGGCCACTTAAGCTTTTCACTCTAGATAAATATTTAATGTTAACCTTTGTCTCTCTATTTTCCCAATGTCGATCATAACTTTTTGTAGAGTTAGGCCTTGATATTTGTGTATTGTCATTCCCCATGCCATTTTGATTGGCACTTGTCTTCTACTGCCTAGAGATATTGGGGTTATTGGCACCATCTTGGGGTCAACCTCATTCCATGGTGCACCAGTGTAGTTTTCTACTCATACCACTACATATAATAGTAGATCAGGCAATTTTGAGCCATGATTATAAACTATCTCGACTACCTCACCTAGTGCTCCATTTACAAGTCCTCCCTATGTCCATATGTTTTTCATTAGCATGATCCGTTGGCATTTGCAAAGTAACACTTGTGCATCTAGTTTTTCATTAGCTATGCTATTATTTTCTGTAGACCTTGTCCTCATTACTACACTTAGCACTTGGGCAATTCATTTATTTCAACATCTTTTTGTTATGTTGCTTGACTAAGTCATTAGTGGTGAACAAGTGTGTTGCATTATCAAATTCCTCCCTTTCTGGTGATGTTATTCGTACATAGGCACATGTCATTAGGAGTTCCCAATCTTGTTGTGTCGGTTATGCATTCTATATGTTTTGCAATGCCTACCAGAATTGTATTTGTTGGCTTGATTCTCCTTGTTGGCAGTACAATATTTGTAGGTTAACAATTGTTGTGAACTTTTCCCAAAGTAATCATGCTCTTGTATGAGCAGTGTAGATGGGCTTATCCATTATAGGGGGCAATTGTGCAAGGTCTCCGACTAAGATTATGGAGAAGCTATCAAAGGAAAGGTGGTTATTGCAAGGAAATGCTTGGTGTAATCTATTATCTATCTTCAACAATAATCTTGGACCTATAAAGCTTATTTCATCAATCAAGATATATCTTATGTTCCTTAACTCTTCCTAAAAGGTTGTTAATGCTTCTCCCTGTAGTGGTTGCATTTCTTTGATAAGAATGTGTAACATAGAATGTATTATAGTGGAATGTATGTTGAATGCAACAATGCCTATTAGAGAAAGCATAAGTAATTGGGTGGACTCTTGTTGTCCATTCGCATTTAGTGTAGATCTTATACATCGAATCAGAGAAGATTTTCATATTCCCATTGTGCCTCGAACGATCATGTACAATGGTATGGTACATGCATCTTTATTATGGTTGATAATTGTATTTGGTGCTAACTGTTGCTGGTTGGATAATGCATACACATGACTTGTATTACAAAATCTTTTGTTTATGGGCAACGAGCTTTTTTTGGTAAGCTCTATAAACTTTGTTTTTGTTTGGTGAAGGTTGGGAGAAATCATAGTTTGTCCTCATCTATTTTCATTATCAAAATCACCTCTTCTAAGCATTTCAAGATCATTCAAATTAATATTAGATGTTGGTCCCATTTGAGATAGCATTTTCCATTCATTAATTTCTAGAGTAGTACCATTGTTATCATTGTTGTGCTCATCAATGTCTACATCTTCATTTATTATTGCCTCTATAGTAAGACATTTGATATGCCAAACTAGGTAGCCATTTACATTCATTTGTTTCCAATTTCTTTCAATTGCATCCTTTGCAAGGCCTATGTCCGTTCAATGTGGTGGAAATATTTATATAGTAGCAATTCTATCTAGCAAAATATTTGAAACTATTCAGAGTCTTGTTCTAGAGCGCTGGAAAAATGGGGATACACACAAACAATGGCTTGTATTGGTCTTCTTTGCCACTAGTTTTCTTTGTGTTTTGAAGAGTAAGTAAATGACCTTGCAGATTTTTGTAATATCAATGCCTCTAGCTCAGGTGGTAATTTGATTTAGTTCTGTATGTAGCTATCATGTATTGTTGTAGCCCTTATTATTCAATGGAATACCTTTCTTCCTACATTTAGGGAGGTGAAAGGGTGACCACACTCTATAAAAGGCAGTTTTTGTAGCATATAGCATGTTTCTTGTGCCCTAATGTCTCGTTCAACAATTATCTTTTTCATGAATTTTGTATATGTTGGTAGAGCTAGATTGTCTACTTCTTAAGTTACACATATTCTTGATACCATGTTTGTGCATCCAATGTTCTCTCTATGTTTGCAGCATACTTTGCTAAGGACTTGAGGACTAATTTTCTTGAAATGACAGGTTGGCAGTCTGTGTTGGCTCTCCAAATTTGGAGTATTTGTTGGTTATATATATTTAGTTTGTCATCATTTTGTGTAGGTTCATACAGTTTCTTATTTCTGGCACTATCAAATAATAGTATAGATGTGCTTTGTTCGTTCCAAGGAGGCTTATAACGACATTGCATAGTTGTCCCATTTTTATGAAGACATGTTGTTCCACTACATTTTGTGTGCCTCTAGATGTAACTAACAAGCTCCTCATAATCGTCGGAAGGATCTATGGAGAATGTTTTTGATGTATCCAAAAAACATGGATCATCATACGGTGATCGATATACTGTATTATTTCTTTCATTTATCTCATGGGGATTCCATGCGATTACATATGCATCGAAGAATGCTCGTGCTTTGTCAATTTTTGTGTGATGACTCTAATTAAGTTTATCAACATTTGGTGCATTCGGGAGCCAAATGAACCCATGTATGTGTCTAGTACCTCTACTCTACCATTATGTTCTATACCAATAATCCTTTTTACCTAATAGCTTTTGAAGTACTTCTTCTTGAAAGATCTTGAATCATTTGTGTAAGTAGAGTGACATGGTGTGCATGGGTTTTTAACAACATTTTCTAAGTGTTGCTTGTTTGATAATGTTCTTGGTGAGGTCTCACCAGTGAACAGTTGTTGATCTAACCATTTTGTATCCACTACACTTAGTGTGAAGAATAGCGAAGGTGGACCTAACTAGTGAATAAGGGTCTTTAGTTTTGAGCACTGCTTGTTCCAATATGGTCTAGTTCCTTGGATTGAGGAACCAAACTGCATAAGCTCATCTGCAAGTTGTGTATTGGGTACATTTTGTAGATGTGCTTGAAGTGTTTCTATACTCATTGTTATATTCTCCTCCACATTCTTTTTTATGAATATAGTTGCAATGCCTTGTGTGTGGTGGTGTAGCATAAGATTGTGGATGAAGTATCTAAAACGTGGATGCCTTCCAAACCTTTGGTCATGGAAGTGAACCAAGTGTACTACATATTCATGGAGTTCTACCTACTTTAGTCGTGGTTGCATGTGTTGTGCGGCTTTAGTTGGGAACAGAGTGGGAAATGCCATATCAAGTAGCCCTTAAGTATTGTATTCATTTATTGGGGAGGATTTTATTTCAGGCCAACTCATAGTAGAATTAGTGATGTCATCAAGTTGTACTATGTGACGTATTATTTCAAGCTCATAGCATGCATTTGGCATCTTAGTAATGAATGATGATGTGTGAACCCTACTATCTCTAGATTGGTCTTCATCTATATCCATCTCTCTTTTTGGAACCTCGACACCATCTATAGTTTCAATGGTGGTTAACATGGCTAACACATCTGCGCTCTATTCTGGTAAGGCATGTAGGCTTCCTCCATCTATACTTACATAAGTATAGTATGGATCATATTTAATTTTATGCAATAATGCATCCCTAACATGGCTTCTACTCACGTAGCAATCGTAACATTGTGTTTGGTTGTATTTTTTTCGCACAGTGAGTAAGTCTAATTCTAGAATTTGATGGGGAAGGACCGTTATAATACTCTTGATGCCTTGTCTTAAGTTTATGGTGTGTCCATGGTACTTGTACTGCCTATCAAACACTTGTAGCACATGTATAACTGAGTTGACCCTAGAAATGATAATTTCTTGTATTTGTGTTAATCTCTTCAAAACATTTGGTTTCTCACCTAGGTCCATGTTGTTCAACGTAGAGAAACATTTTACTCTGCTCTCTCAAGAACATCTTTTGCATGTAGATTGTGATGCATATGTCTGGAGGAACATGCCTAGGTAGCTTTTGTTGCAGAGCATGCATCTTCGTAGGATGAATAGTTCATCTATTCTCTGTTTGAATATCTATGCTGCAAATGTACTATCTTCATATTTACTTTGTGCACCCTAGAAACTTGTTGGCACCTTTGAAGTAGTACACAATTGAGAAAGGAATAGTGTACAAAGTTGAGAAAGGAATGGTGGAAAATGTTTTTGGTTGGTGGTGTTTTCATTAGGTTGTTCTGCATTTTCCAATTCCCTACGGCATGCATGGTACCACTTTTTCCTTATACTTTCTTTTCTCCATTGTGTTTGAATATCCAAGGAGTGCTATTGAATACGATCTATTTTATTTGTATGTCTGTGGACCAGTATATCATCTTTATGGAGGACATAATAGTCTTGATTTTTTCTTTGTGCTTCCTCTATTATGGGTTTGATCCGAGGTCTTTGCGTTCCTTCATACCTCAATGGTAGCTCCAATGTTGTATATGGTTCAACAGAGGATGATTAAAGAATCATTTGGTTGTTTGTGACATCAATAATTTGTTGTGCATTTGCTCGTTCCATGCAGTGGGCATGCCTATGAGCTAGTATGCTTCTTTTATGAAGAGCATAATATTCCCGATCTTTCCTTCGTCGATTTTCTATTACATAGGTTTTGTTTTTTTGACTCTATGGCTCCTTTTCATTGTTGGACATGTTCATTTGTTCTGCATTACAACAAATCCAACGTCATGATTCTTAAAAAGTATTGTAATGTGTAAGAGACCAGAATGATTACAACATTATTTGCTATAAAAGCACATGAAAATGTAATTTAGCATATTGCCATTACTTCAAAAATGATAGATTCAAATTTTAAAATATGTGCAATGCCTAAGAGATCAAAATGATTACAACATAATTGTGTGTTATTTCCTATGAAAATCACACGAAAATGTAATAGCATATTAACATTAGTACGGAAATGACAGCTTCCAATTTTAACAACCTTAGGTATTGATTATGTAATCTTTAAAGAAATCAAGAAAGGTTTCCAACATAATAGTTGACCGAATTACAATTTGTGTTTCCAAATGTAAAGAACTTCAAATTATTTTATTATAAGAAAATGTAATAACATATTGACAAATGTGGAGGGAGACATATTCAAAATTTAATACTTTCTCTAGTAATGACTATGCGAGTTTCAAATAAGCAAATAACTTTTGAGTAGACTAGTTTACTTAACTAGAGCATGTCATTCCAAATGGAAGGAGTTTCATAAATTCTTAACATACAACATATGTAAAGTTACTTGAGACTTTTCACATATGTCAAAGTGTAGGTTCATGAGATGGAAAACTATGGTATTGTTTTGTCATGATATGTTTGTAATGGCATATATGTGAGATACTATAATATTATATCTTGAAATTACAATAGAGTAGTGGAATAATCACATAAACAACTTACAAAAAAGTACTGTAATAATTACATGAACATCTTATTCTTCAAGACATTATATTGTAAAGCTAATTAATGTACAAGCCAAACTAGACGTATGGAAGAAATTGACTCAAATAAGATAATTTCCTTCAGGGGTCATTGAATTGATTTATTTGCAAGGTAACATTGGGATAATTTGCACGGTGGTCAACCTCGGGCTATACAAATTCTTCTATCATTGGGTATAGCACATCAAAGAAATAAAGATGCTCAAATGTATGACATTGTAGCCCCCAATTGTTCATGGTAAGATGCACAATTGGAGAAAAGATACAATCCTTCTATATCCACATGGGTATTTTCTATGTGGAAACTATTCTAATCCTCTCTTCGATAGGTAGAATTAAATAGAATCCTTGTGGCCCCCACCTTTGTATTAACTGTCGATTCCACATCGTGTTCGACAAAGACCCAAATTGTAGCCTGAATATTTGACCATGGTAGTGCATAGTGATTGAAACCAGAGTACTAATTTGGGGCCTCCACAACATTTTTTCTATCCATATTTCTCTAGTACCAGCCAATAAACAAGCATACTCTAGTTTAGTTGTTATGGATGCTGATTAGAACCAGATTTCACTTGGAATATGTTGTATATTTATTGGATTACAAATACAACAACTGATTACATCTGAAATACCTAGGTTTGTAAACATATGGTCCAAATTGCATTGTGATGGTGGTCAATATGTAACCAAGCACCTTTTGTGCCAACATTTATTGCACAATCATGGATGTGTTTCTTGCTTCATTACAAATCCTATAGAGATCTCTATATTGGATGAAGTCATCTGTTATAAGTCTCTTGTAGCTCAACATATCTAGGAAACATATTACACATTTAAATAATGATTTAATAAATGGATTATCAAGCTAATATACCTAGAATGTATAAAATATTTTTTCCTTTCCATAATATCATTGTTATAATTTTCCTTATGGTTTATCTAAAAGAAGGTTTTGGCAAGACTAATTTCAACAGTCATTGTTAAATATGTAAATTCAACTGTCTACAAATGTGTTGTAGTAATATCAAGTTATGAATAAGAATATATGCCAATAATTTGCTAATTTTAATCTTATTAAGGTCAAGGTTTAAGATTGCATTACCTTCTTAAAACATATTGCAGTTCTCAACTAGAAACTAAGAAATGTTTTCATGGTTGGACCCACTAGAAAACTAAAATTGTGAACAATAAATGAATAAATATAAAATACACAAAATTTGATCATTTTCCTAGAAGATAGTAACATGGTTTATTATTGAATCTAGATCCAAAACATTCTCACATGTGGTAAATATGAAATGCACATTAAAACACATTTTCTCCTCAATACTTGCTTTGAGAGTTATTTCAAGTTTCTACGAAGTTTTGTAGCTGAATCACCCATAAGGTTTTCATAAATATTTTACACCCCAATATTATAACAAAGGCAAAAGAGTTAAACTTTATCATATTGAAAGACCTTATGAAAGTAGATAAATGAAACACAAAATCCTATTCAGAGGGAGTGAACCACACTTACTATGGAATGAACAACAACTATTGTTTAAACACAACTATAACCTATGGTAACACAACTAAATTTTTCCTTGAATATAAAGGAGCCAATTTATTGTTTGTTGAATCTGCCAAAGAAATAATTACATCAACATCAACAATAGGAAAGCCTTTACTTCCATAAAAAATAGACATCACTATGTGCAATAAAGAAAAATAATCTTATTCTTTTAATGAAACTATGTTTCTAATTTTTTTAGGTGAAATAAACAAACTATCTATGTGTGATATTTATTTATTTTTTAAAATTGATTTTTGCTCTTATTTGGTGGATATGCATTTTTTTACTCTTTTGCGGACTATGTTGACCACCTATAGACCTCGCTACAATTGTAGAATGCTTATCAACATAACAAATCTTTGTTTAATTAACAAATATGTAGTGCTTGGAGTTGTGGACGAGGATCCACTGTAGTGGTCAAGTAACAACACTATTATGGTAGCCACAAGATAGGTTAAGTTATTTATTGCATAGCTTTTTCGCATTTTTTTCTACACTTTACAAAGAGTATGGCCTAGTCTGATTTCTTTGATAATATGTAGCCACACATAATAGAGTTCAAACAGAATGAAACAAACATTGTATTCACATATCTACTTTATATGTTATGTTTAATGGAGTTTATAGTGAAAATAGAAGTTTCGATGAGACTCTATTTTTCTATATAATTATAGAATACCAATGTACATCGATGGATATAAAGCATGAAATGACAGATGCTTGGCTACTGTACAATTGCTAAAATAAAGGATTGAATAGTTTATGTACAATCATTGTACAACTATGGATATAAAGGTGACATGCAACATGGAACAACACAACCTTGGATATGGCTATTAGTGTTCATGTTCCTAATATTTTTCAAAAGGTTGTCACTCTCAACCAAAAAATCCACAAGTTCAATCTACTCAATAGTTGGCTTAAGTTGGCCTATCCTATTGTATGCCTCTTTCTTAAAAATTAGGCTAAAAAAATAATCTTTGTGTAGAGGGTCTCTTATAACTCGATAGGCATAATTGTCATCTTCTACTAAAGAATCAATGGAAGATAGTTCTTTAGCAGTAACATCAAGTAGTTGAGTAGCAAGCTCATCGAATGAAATGACCCACATTATATCTATCTTATCCTCAATCTTCATTTGTAGTAGATACCTATAATCATACTTGGAGTGATTTACATTACACTTTATACACATCCACTTCCCATCTATTTCCTTAGTGAGTTTTTTATTACACTGGCATTCTCCAAGTTTGCAAGGGCAAGTTGGATAGTAAAGGTCATCTTCCTTGATAGTTGTGAGAGTGACCTTCACTATGTAGTGAAGGGGTTTAGTCATGCACTCTATTTTTTGACGGATATCCAAAAATTTTACCCTTGCTACAGACCCCCTTAGAGTGGTTTCTCTAGGTGTAATTTTTTGTAAGCTCCCTCCAATTTTATTGTACCAATCCCTAATTTCTTGAGCCTCTTCAATGTTTAGGTCTACTGCTAAAGTGGTAGCAGTCAATGTCATAACCACCTTTCCAATATAGTGACTAATTCGGCCATTCTTTACTGCAACCACAGTTTCCTAATGTTGTTCATACTACTGATATATTTGATTACCCTCCTTCCTTGCTAGTAGCCCCCATAGAGTGAGATCTATATTGGTGCTAGACTTATCTAGTAGTCGTATGGTACAACATAGCACCTCTATGTTGTCTCTTCTTTGTAGGGTCGATGATGAGCCCGTGAACATGACAACTCCAGTGATGTCAATGGTCATGTTGTCACTCATATTTATAATGTCGATGGTGGGCATAAAATATAATTGATGCATTGGGATGGTATGGTCATCTTCAAGGGGAGAGATTGTGGACTCCGTTGACATTATGATTTCCACCCACTATTCAACTTATTATGCATCTTATTTGTTGGCTTTACATCTCCACCTGAAATTGTGTACATTGCACCTTTTTGTATTTTTGGGAAATGCACATCAGTAGCTTCATTGAAACTAGTCACACATGTTTTAGATCCTTCACTGTCTACAATATCAAAGCTGAATACTCATCAAGGGGCTCTTTGATTTTTATATTCCCTCTTATTCCCTTAATTTGTAACACGAGATGTTATAACCCATCTTGTTTGGTATGGATTTAGATCTTTGATAGTAGTAGGAATGGTTAGCCTCTAGGTTGATATTGGTAGGCTTTATATGCAAAAACGTACTCTTTGGCACTTTGTTGAGGTCAAATATGAAGCATTGTCAATACATATCACAAGCTCTACCTAGCCTTGTAGTTCTTTTGTTATGGGCCTAGCATAGCCAATAAGTTCATGATTTGTTCCAATAATTTGTATGCTCCCTATCACCACCCACCTATGCATTGTACATATAATGGGTTAGGTACCTTTCAAATTTAATATTTTACTACATAGTGAGCATAATAAGTGCATAATGATGAGGTTCAATTGCACTCACCTTGATTTAGTTATTGTTGGGCTACTATACTTATTTATTTGCAGTATCTTTCCAATACACAGTTCATGTTCTACTACATGGTGTTTGTATTTTGTGGGCAACAAAATGTTAGTTTTGTACTCCCCATTTGACATGTCTACCTGTTGGTAAACAGATTGTCCTTTTAAATAAACTCTCCAAATGCCCAATTGTAAAAGAACAATTAGATGCCAACAGTTGGATAATCTATCATGAGATTGATAGATTTCCTTTGAATTGGAAGGTACAGCTCCCTTATGAAATGATATGCAATGAATTTGTTTTATCTCTAATTCCTACTGCGGGGTATGTTCTTAACCGAAGAACAGTAGAGGAAAACCAAGTTCCACCCAGGCAAGTAAAATATCAGGTGAAAATTAGATGCAAAAATGATGTGCTGTGATCTTCACACTCTTATGAATTTCTCAACAAAGCAATCATGATAGATGCAAATATGAAATGCAATGCAAGCTTAACTATGCAGATGAAACAACTAACAGATACTTGTTATGTTTGAACCCTCACAATCTTATGACTTCTGACGCACAACAGAATATCACAACGATTAAGAAGAAATAGGATGGAATGCATACAAACGAAACACTTAACGGAAATATTTCCCACAACTAGTTTCAACTCTCTGATTGATTTACCAGTTCTATTAAAATGAAATAACAAAATGAAACTCTGTTCACTTAATTACTTCAACTTAACATTTATGGAAATATAACATACAAAAGAAGAAAGCAGACAGTAAAGAAATGGCACAAAACTCAGTTGTCTCTGCAACAAGATTCACACCAAAAAATTGCCGACCCTTCATTAATCATTTAGCCCTATACATATAGAGATGAGAGATGACTGTTACAATAGGAATACCAATCGGTTCATCTCCTCAGAAGAAAAATGACAAGAAGTTAATTTGTCATTTACAACATCAAAAGAAAATGAAAAAGAGACATTATTTTGACCTCTTCCCCTTTTCCATTTTTTCTCTATATGCCCTGGCAGCAACTATAATAGGAATTAGCTCATCATTGCTAGACACGTGTACATTGGTGAATCTTAAGAGCCATTTTGAATGCTCTCGAGCTAATTCCTTTATAGAATTCATCTGACCTTTTAATTCTTCAGCTGCCACATGTATGCATCCGCTCAATGTCTGTAAATCTGTTATTCTATTTTGACTATTAGGAGTGATGCTTGACAGGTTACTCAAATATACAGAGAATTTATTTTTCATCACTTCTATTCCAATCAAAGTTTTTCCTTGACCACTAGTTTGTGGTTCAGAATGCAGTCCTTTCATCAACTCAAAAGCTCTGTCTTGAGTCTTCTTTACTTTATCTTTCGTTTCCTTAAGCCCCTTTTCTACTTCTTGAATCATCTCCTGTTTGAATTGCATACCTTGAAGCCATTCAAACAGGGGTTCATTACCTTTCTTCAGAATCTTCGCTTCAACTGCTTCTTTTGCCTTCATCTAAATAATCATCTTCAGAAGGGAAACACACTCTTCACATCTTCCTCTCTCTCTGGCCAGAGTATGTTGATTAGATGTGAGGTTATCTTTCTCAGTCTCTAGTTGAATGATAACATTTCCAATCTGATCAATCAACATAACTCCATCCGAATTGAGCTTGTCAATCCATTCCTTCCTGATTTGACAGAAATGTTGGTCTTTTTGCAGCTGGGAGATGAAGGCTTGTACTACCTCTGCCGTGGGATTTTTAGCAGCAAGTACACCAATAATAGTTGCCAATGGGACAACTAACTGCTTGATGAACCTCTTAAGCTCTTCTATCTCAGGTTTCATTATGATCTTTGACAACTTGAGATCTTCCAATTGATTTTCTATGATCTCATTACATGATCTCCATAGGCCCACCTTTGTATCGTGCCTGGCTTCTCCAAGATCAATAGAATGTAGAGTAAAAATCTCCAGGAGTCAGGTCTTCGATTCACCCTGCCTTACTGGGTTTGGCAATCTCCATGGTCAGATGTCCTGTTTCTGGATCTTGTCCCAAAATTGACAAAGTTTTCTACTTCTTGACCTTCACCATGGCAGAACCAGAACGAACTGCCTGAGATACAATGTCCTTTGCAGGAACATGTTCATCTTTTCTTTTCCTTTTTCTTTCTAGTGAGTCTTCAAGCCAGGACTCTATTCCAATTACCTTAGAAGCTGCTCCTAATGATTTGATGCTGAACATCTTCTTCTTCACTGGAGTCTTCACCATTGTTTCTAAGGAGAAAGGGTTCTTTGAATCTCTAGAAAGAAGCCTAGATGAGCTTGGAGCTTTTTCCTCCCCTTGTGTTCCTCCTTCAGCCTTGTCCAATTCAGTGGATTCACTCTTACTAGAGTCTCCATCTCCAACCTCTACTACTTGAATTGGAGAAGCAGATGGCTGCAAAATGGGAGTCTTCTCAGATAGAATAGGACTATGATGAGGAGATGGAAGTGGTGTAGTATGAGGAGAAGGGATAGGTGTATTTTGTGGAGATGGAGATGGGGAAACGTGAGGAATGAAGATTGGAGGAGCACCACTATCTTTTTCCTTATCAGTCTCTTTTTCTTCAGCAGTAGACTGGGTCCCGATAACTGGCAGAGAGCCACCTTGACATGTCGGAGATATCGGAATGTTCTTTTCAGGTGGTTTATCTCCTCCTCCTGCAGGCATAGCTGGTCCTTGAGTAGCTGATATTGATACATTGGGTGTGGCACTATGAGAAGAAGTGGGAGTGGCAGTAGCTAGAGATTGTTGAGAAGCTTTTCCCTTACTTCGGCCCTTCTTGGCTGTCCACTCTACCCATTTTCCTGTTCTTTTGACAATCCTAGCCACCATAACATCAAGATCTTCATCTATATTAGTGTAGGGCTCTGAACTGATTGGGGTATTTCTCAACCTTGTTAAATATGTAATTCTATACATATTCTAGCCATCATCCTCTAGCCCTTCTACATCCAAATTGATACCATAAGTTTTTACTTGATCCACCGTGAATCTAGCAAAGGCACTATCTCTACTCTCCAGCTCATCTTTATAATTTTCCCAGTAGTCTTCTATGGTGGTGATATGTTTGATCGTGCCTCCAATCTGAAGCACATCTCGAGCATACCCATTCGGGTCAAACATGGGTCTCAAAACTTCATACTCTTGTAATTTGAACCTTCCTTCAAACGCCTTCACCATGTTCTTAGCATCTAACCTGGATTCGCAACTGTAAGCTCCAACCTTCATAGGGAATTCATATCCCTTCTTTCGCAGTCCAGCACTTAACGCGTTGACCTGGAGAGCCTATCTCACGATCTCCATCAACACAATCATGTCATCCATGTATCTGGGCATCTTCAAGGGAAACCCATCGAATGCTGCAAGACGCAAATAGGAGAAGGATGAGAATTGTATAAAAAAGCAACCAAACTGACTGATTATCGCCATTGCTTCTGGGCTAAATCTCCACTCCGGATAGCCTTGGAGTTCCCTACAAATTCTCATAGTGAATGCATCATTAACTCTAATAAAATTTGCATAGCTGTTTTGTAGCTGCAAGCACAGATAAAATTCATAACTTTTAACATTTTTTGGCGCATCCTCAGTTCTAGGGAGGCCTGGCCATAACTGTAAGGAGGCCAGCATATATATCAGGAAGGAAGACATATAAAATGAATTATAAAACTTAGCTGCACTGAGAGCCCTAGATAATTGCTCACTGACCTCAAATGCCTAGTCAATATACTGCGAATCCGAGCAAATAATTTGTACCAAGAAAAAATATTGCTCTACAAAATTAAAGGCATCTGCCTCACCTTTGAGTCGATGCAAAAGAACCATAATATCCACAATCTCTGGCTTGAGATCAGTGCCAGAAAGGATTTTAGGGACCTTACTCTTGACTCCCCTCGGTTTCTGGAACCAAGACTTCGTGATTTCTTTCCTCCATACCATCTTTTTCAAAGATAATTCTGATATGGCTCCTCCAACTGTTAGTGTGGAGAACTCCTCACGTTCTGGGATTCACAAACAGTTCACCACTACTTGCCTATCAACTAAAATTAATACACTATGATCAGGCAATAGAATCTGCTTAGTGTCTGGATTGTAATGATTGATACATTCTACAATCAACTCCTAAGCTTGAACTGCCACAGGAAATACAGCTGTCTCCACCAGTCCACTCCCGCGGAGCTTCTCAGTAATAGGATGAATTGGTTCAGTCCTTATCCTTCTCTGAAAATCTAGAATATCATAAAAGTGGAGTGAAGTATCTATGATGTTCTGCCATGTTGATCGGACTCCACCCAAACCATCAAATCCAGAGAAACGAGCCATTTAATCAAACAGATGTAGACTATGAAACTTGAAAATGTAAATGATTGTGAGAAATAGCTTTGCAAGTACTGTATTAGCAACGTTCAATTCAATAGCATAACGATTCAAAGCAAGAAAATGGTAATTTGAAAATCGGTTATACTGTTCTTTATATAGAAACCTCAATTTACCCGTTAGGTTTTCAGGATCCATGCCACACAAGCGAAATAAATGATCAATCTGTTAGACTGATGGTTATAATGGGTTCCTCCATGTCTTTTCACTTTTCTATTGGCTTAACGGTAACTTCCTTTATTACTGACTTACTTTCCCATTTTAACCCTATTTCAAAAAAACCAAAACGGAGTACTCCCTAGGGCGAAATCTGCTCAGCTCGATTATGCATTTAGACTCCTTTTTAGATGTGAGTATTCACTTCCCTTGTATCCTTTAGGCTTCTTGCGATTAATTTGTTACATAACCAAGCCTGCAAGATTAATTTTTTGGACAATGCGGAAAATCGCCTCAGAAGGTAGAAACTCCGTAAAGGAGAAGGCAATTTCCAACTTTTCGTGAAGCCTCCGTTTAGTCTTTTTTGTCTTAACTATTTCGCTTTAAGCCTTCAGAGAATAGAAAAAGTACTTCGCCAACGGAAGTGGGGCCCACTGACTTCCTTTACTTTCTTTAGCTATGCCTATTCGAAAAATTGACTTCTTGGTGCGAAAGCTTGTAAAAGGAGAAGCTATTTTTCAGTTTTTCGCAAATCTTCCTTTTACTCATCTCAATAGGTTTTAAATCATTCACATCATTGAAACATCTCGAACTTTAGATGATCTTAAGCAAAACATAACTCTTCTTTCTAAATTCATCCAGTAGACTGCATTTACATTTTTGGCGGAGTTTCACCTTCCGACTACGAAAGTCCGCAGGAGGAGAAGTCAGTTCCGAGTTTTCTGCCAATGCCTTTTCTAAACACTTTGGCAATTTATGAATGATTCCCGTGCTAGAATATGATGATAACCAACTGACTTGTCTATAACTTCACTCACCTTTCCATTTTGAAATCTGCAAATCTTATTTAAAACTCATTGTGGAATTTTACCTTCAAGGTGCGAAAGTTCACAAAAGGAGAAGGCAAAACTAAAATTTCTACCCCTTTATCTTTCTTCATATTCAGTTCATATAATCTGCAAGTAAATTTATCTGAGGTAGTATCCTTTGAGAATCTCCATCGAGTAAGGATCTAGACTACCCAAATGAACTATGACCATGAGGAAAACCCACCCAGCTATACAATGTACGAGAAGGGGGAAAGATGGAAACCCAATGGAGACAATCATCACCTAAAGAGGAAAGACTTATTGACTTGACAAGACCAAATATAACAAAACATCTACTTTGCCAAACTACTACGAGACTAAAAAAAAGGGGCAACAGCTGGCTCTGACTGGGGACTGGGGTAGAGAATACCTAAGCGAGGGACTCAAAATCTCTAGTTTCGCAAAAGGAAATAAAAGACGGCAACACAACAAAACTTAAAGAAAAACAAAGAACAAAGGAAAGGGAAAGCAAAAAAGGGGAAGACTAACTAAAGCACACACAAAACACTAAACCTACTATATTACAATACAGGGGTTACCTGTTTTCAATTCGAAATTTGATAGAGCTTCAAATCCTGACCATTGTAGGTCAGGGGTAGTACTTCACCATCTTCATAGGCCAATTTGAAGGAATTGTTCTCAAATGCTTGATGAATTGCGAAAGGACCTTTCCATAGAGTGTCGAACTTTTTATGCATTCCTTTAGTAGCATTTCTCTTATCCCAGAGCAATACACTGTCTCCCACCATAAATTTTTGTGGTCTTGTTCTTTTATCAAATAGTTCTTTCACTCGCCTCTGGTGTTGCGTAATATGGTCAACAATTTCTTCTCTTTCCTCTTCAAGTTTACTTAAATACAACATTCTCTTTTCCAGGCCATCTTTATAAATATCATCTTCAATCACTGTTCTGAGTTTGTTTGTGGCCAGCTCTAGAGGTAGAGGCAAATTTGCTTCAGTTCCATACACTAATTCGAAAGGAGATACACCAATTGCTCTCTTGGGTGTCACCCTATCCGCCCAAAGTGCTTCAAAAAATTTCTTGTGCCAGTTCTTTTGATTATCTAAAACTAGCTTCTTAACGATATTTACTAAATTTTTGTTGCTAGACTCAGCCTGGCCATTCCCTTGAGGAAAATAATCTAATGAATGACCAACACTTATTCCATACTTGAAACAGAAATCCGTAATTTCAATTGAAGAAAAATAGGAAGCATTATCTGTTACTAATTTGATAAGAACCCCAAACCTAACTAAAATGTTCTCCTTTATGAATTCACATACAACTTCAAAAGTGGTGTTCTTTGTAGCTTTGGCCTCCACCCACTTAGTGAAGTAGTCAGTCGCAATTATTATGTATTGGTGACCACCACTGATGCTGGATTGATAGGACCCATAAAATCAAGGCCCCATTGCTGAAAAGGTCCTTCAATTACAATAGGTCTCAATGGTAGGGCTGCTAGCTGAGGACGCCCAGAGAAAATTTTACATTTTTCACACTTTGAAACCCAAGCATATGCATCTTTAAACATTTCAGGCCAATAGTAACATTGTCTTAATATCTTAAAATCTGTGACTGAAGAAGAAAAATGTCCACCACAAGCCTCATCATGAAAGGTCTTCAACAGCTTTTGTTGTTGTTGTTTATCCACGCATCTAAGAAAGGTGCCATCAATAGCTCTTTTGAAGAGTCTACCATCCCAGATTACATATTTGGTTGCCTTCAGTTTAAGGTCTCTCCTTTGTTTTGTGTTGAGGCCTTCGGGACATTCACCATATGTTAAGAAATAGGAGATGTTTTCAAACCATGGGTCATAGAGACTTACAACTAACACTAGTTGTTTTTCACTTGGTTCCTCTAACTCACCAGCAATTTTATTTTCTACAATTGCTTTACATAAAGCATTCCCTCTTACCAGCTTAGTAGGCTTAATCTCTATGTCATATTCTTGTATCTTTGCTATCCATGCTCCCCTGACATTGCAACCTATATCTTGTTGAGTCAATACACTCTTAACTGCTATGTCTGGGACAAAAACTATTGAACGTGAATGCAGGATATAGAACCAAAAATTTTTAAGGGCTTTAACCACTGAAAAAGCATGTTTTTCGATCTGGGAATATTTGAGTTCATGTTTCTTTAGTGGAATGCTCATGAAAGCAATGGGAGCTTGTATTCCTTCCTCATTTTCCTGTACAAGGATAGCTAACAATGTATGTTCAGAAGCATAGCAATAAATAATAAAGTCTCTTTTATAACTTGGATGACACAATACAGGAGCATTGGCAATAGCAGTTTTTATATCTTGGAATGCTTGTTTTCCTGCCTCATTCCATTTGAAGTTTGAATTTCCTTTCATCATATCCACTATGTGTTTAGTGGTTTCCGCAAAATCAGGTACGAATCTTCTGAGAAAATTCACTTAACCAAAGAAATATTTAACCCCCGTTTTACTTGAGGGCAGGCTTAATCTCTGAATAGCTTTCACTCTTTTAGGGTCAATCTTAATACCTTCCTGAGAAACTATATGACCAAGGAGTTTTTCTTCTATCACACAGAAAAATGACTTCTTAGGATTAAGGGATATCCTATGTTCTCTACATCTCTGTAACACCTTCCTTAGATCTTCCATATGATTTTTCCTTTTCTTTGAAAACATAGTGAGATCATCTAAATATATAACTATGATCCGATCTTTCATATCTGCAAAGGTTTTACTCATACATCTTTGGAAAGTTGCTCCAGCATTGATCAACCCAAAAGGCATCCTGTGATATGCGAATGTACCCCAAGGAGTAGTAAATGCTATTTTATGTTGATCTTTCTCTTCCACTTCAACCTGGTTATAACCCGAAAAACCATCAAGCATAGACATCATTTCTGAGCCCGCTACCGTTTGCAGTAAATAGTCCATATTAGGAAGAGCAAAATTATCTTTTAGAGACGCTTGGTTCAAATTGCAAAAATCAACACATATCCTTATCTCTCCATTCTTCTTCTTGACAAGTAATATATTAGCTATCCAAGTGGAGTGATGGATGGGATATATTATTCTTGCTTTCAACATTTTATCTACCTCCCGAAAAATGGCATCTGCAACCTTGGGGTTATAATTCCTTCGTTTCTATCTAAATGGGACTGCATTTGGCTTAAGTGGGATTTGATGTTTTACTTTCCCATCTCTGTAACTCTTCAAGTCTTCATAACTCCATGCAAAGACATCTTTATATTCTTCAAATAGTTGCTTTACAACTTCTCTTTCTTCAGGAGTACAACATTTTCCAAGATTAATCATTTTAGGATCATCAACCTCTCCAATGTTCACTCCTTCGTATTCACCTATGGTAGGTCCTTTTTCTATTCTCTTTTGTTTTATATAAGCATCATGTCTATTGAACAGTTTTTCCAAAGCCACAAAATATGGGGGAATGATATTACCTTTCAACTGAACTTCGCCGTTTTGATGATGTTTCGTATTTTCATGCTCAAATTTGAGCTCGTCATTCTCAAGGAACAACTACAAACTTTTATCATCACTGCAAACTTGCCATGATTCTGTGTTATCTGGGACAGCAAACCGATACACAATTTCAATCTGATACTTTTTGTCTTTGAAATTTGGATGAGGAAATAATAGAGAAGCTGAGACCGCTAATGAATCAGCTTTAGCAATCATTTCTCTCGGTACCACTTCAATAGAAAAAGCCTCCAGACCTTCAATTTCATCCCATACTCTGTTTCTATAATTTTTCAATTTGTGATTTTTAACAGAGTATTGTCTTTTTACCTGTTTCACAATAAGCTCTGCATCACCTCGAGCTTTTAAAATCTTTACTCCTCTGTCCTTTGCTGACATGATTTCCAGAAGTAAGGCCTCATATTTCGCAATGTTATTTGTATTCCAAAATTCTAATTTGAAAGCTAAAGGTTCAATTTCTCCTTCTGGGGATATCAATACCACACCCGCTCCAGATCCTGCAGAAGCACAACTTCCATCGAATTCTAGTGTCCAAATGCCTAACACATCTTTACTTTCATCAGAAACCTTAGCAATCTACTCTTCATTTGTTTGTTCATCTAGGTCTCTTTCAGTAAAGAGCATGTAATTACCAAATTCAAGCTCTTGGTACAAAATCTGAGCTTTAGGATCGTCTGACTTTAAAACTGTGAATTTAGCCTTTTCTTCAGGTTCCAATTTGATTTTCTTGTTTCCAATGGGTATCACAGCTTGAGACCAGTCTAGCTTTATTTCACCCCCTAAGTCTTGACAGAAACTTCTACTCAATAATAGTCCATAACTAGCTAGGATGTCAGCTACCAGGATAGTCAACAAGAGCTTCTTCTCGGGATGTGCAGCTAAGGCTACTTGAGCATCTTTGATTTTCCCAACTAAGGGAACCTGTTTGGCATCCATGGAGTAACACCTACCATGTACCGTAGTGAGATTAATTCCTAAGGCTTTGGCTACAGACTGAGGCATAATGTTATCTGAGGCACCTGAATCTATTATGCAGTTACTTAGCTTGCACCCATTGATATACAATGAGATATAAAAAGGTTCAAGTTTTTGTCCCAAAAATGTTGCTAAGATGGTAGAATCTTCCTGATTGAATAGGTCAGATGTTAAGGTCTCCTCTTCTTTCTCAACCGTCACATTATGATTAAGATTTGGGACATCATTTTTACATCTATCTACTAGCTTTTTTTAACTCAGCAGGGTGAGATTTCAAATAATCGATAGTAGAAATTTGAACCTTTGATTCTTCATAGAATTGAATAAAATCAAAAGATGTCTTGTCTTTACCCATTAAAGCGGAGGATGTCCCTTGATCAGTATGTGCCTTGCTCAAAGAAGGATTGGAATTATCTTTGTGAGGGTGAGTAGAGGACTGATTCTTCATCCTCTACTCACGAGTCAGCATTGTGTATGAAGTCCCATCAATGGTTGCATAACACTCAGCCTTAAATTCAGAATCCGATTCATATTCTAAAAATAAATTTCTAGAGTTGCCATTTGAGTATGGATTAGGCTTTGAACTAGGACTTGCACTATTCAATTCCTCAGTGGATAGCAACTGCATCATGCGCGCAGTTTCTGGACAACTAGTACTATCATGGTCTGTAGTCAGATGAAAAACACACATATTTCCCTTTTTGGCCGTGACTTCAATTTGTAACCTATGTTGTGCACCTTGAAGCTGTGGGAATTTTCCATCGTTGTTCCTTCCTAGTGGATTCTGATAATTCCTCTGATAAGACTAGTTAACCCAAGGCAATTGTCTCTTCATGGCTGTCAATTCATTTGATAATTTTTGTATCATTTCCTCAGATGAAGTAGTATTGCTAGAGCTTCCTTTCGTTTGAATTTCTCGCTTCCATTTTCTCGCAGAAATAAGATCATCCTCAAATTCTATGGCCTTCCTTTGCGCATCTGCTAAATCTGTGGTATGAGCTCTCCTTAGATCATAATTGATATCCGAAGGCATAGCACTAATGAAGAAAGTCTTCAGGTTACCAGTCGTGGGTCTATCAGCAGCGGGAATTCTACTATTAATCTTATTAAACTTAGCCACAAAATCCCTCATGCTTATAGCTGGTTGCTTTTTAATAAAAGTCAATTGTGTCAGTAAGGCATGTTCATCTTCCACAATTTTGAACCTTGCCTCAAATTTGGTTCTCATCAAGTCCCAGTCAGTTATGGAATTATCAGGTAAATGGTAGAACCAGTCTGTTGCATCCTCTGTAAGGGTCTCTATGAATAATCTCACAGCAACATCTTCATGTCCCACCCCTAGTATATGGGTAGTTGCAAAGAAGGCTTTAATGTGTTCATCTGTAGTAACTTTCCCGTCACCCGAGAATTTAGGAAAATTCTTCCTTGAACTCGATGGAAGTGGGTGATAAGCATTTAATGCTAATGGTCTTGTCGCTGTGACCCATGGAGTAGCCATGATTGTTCTAGCAATGAACGAAGGAAAATTAACAACAGAGGGAGTGGTGATTCCGTGTAAGGCCAATACCTGACAGGTAGACTGAGAAGCACTAGTGTTCTGATTCCGAAAAGGGGAAGGTGGTCTACTTCGACTCTTCTGTTCACCTTTCTACTTTGGAACTTCTAGGATGGGAAAGCCAAGTTATGTAAGCTTATCAAAAATGGGGTCTCGCCCACCTTGTTCCTTGGTACTTCTTAAGAACCTTTCCCGGATGCTGGGTTTAGTTTATCTCTGAGCCTATTGTCTGAGTTATCTTTCTGCTCTCCAGATCTCTCTCCTTTGAACAACTCGTTCCAAGTCTTCAGCTCTTCTTTCTTCTTCCTCTAATACCTGGCTAGCGTTCTAATAGTGTTCAATATTTCTTCTATGTCTCCAAAAAAAAATATTCAGGGATGAAATAATATCCTCTTGGTCGTCTTGAAAACCAAGGTTAGGTTGGAGCACTGGAACTATGTTTTCGTGAGGTAGTACCATTTTTCCTCATGACAGGTTTTTCTGATCAAGCGACTGTTTGTCTCCCCAACAAAGTCACCAAAAATCTGTTGGTAAACAGATTGTCCTTTTAAATAAACTCTCCAAATGCCCAATTCTAAAAGAACAATTAGATGCCAACAGTTGGATAATCTATCATGAGATTGATAGATTTCCTCTGAATTGGAAGGTACAGCTCCCTTATGAAATGATATGCAATGAATTTCTTTTATCTCTAATTCCTACTGCGGGGTATGTTCTTAACCGGAGAACAGTAGAGGAAAATCGAGTTCCACCCAGGCAAGTGAAATCTCAGGCAAAAATTAGATGCAAAAATGTTGTTCTGTGATCTTCACACTCTTATGAATTTCTCAACAAAGTAATCATGATAGATGCAAATATGAAATGCAATGCAAGCTTAACTATGCAGATGAAACAACTAACAGATACTTGTTGTGTTTGAACCCTTACAATCTTATGACTTCTGACGCACAACAGAATATCACAACGATTAAGAAGAAATAGGATGGAATCCATACAAACGAAACACTTAACGAAAATATTTCCCACAACTAGTTTCAACTCTCTGATTGATTTACCAGTTCTAGTAAAATGAAATAACAAAATGAAACTCTATTCACTTAATTACTTCAACTTAACATTTATGGAAATATAACATACAAAAGAAGAAAGCGGACAGTAAAGAAAAGGCACAAAACTCAGTTGTCTCTGCAACAAGATTCACGCCAAAAATTTGCCGACCCTTCATTAATCATTTAGCCCTATACATATAGAGATGAGAGATGACCGTTACAATAGGAATACCAATCGGTTCATCTCCTCAGAAGACGAATGACAAGAAGTTAATTTGTCATTTACAACATCAAAAGAAAATGAAAAAGAGACATTATTTTGACCTCTTCCCCTTTTCCATTTTTGCTCTATATGCCCTAGCAGCAACTATAATAGGAATTAGCTCATCATTGCTAGACACATGTACATTGGTGAATCTTAAGAGCCATTTTGAATGCTCTCGAGCTAATTCCTTTACAGAATTCATCTAACCTTTTAATTCTTCAGCTGCCACATGTATGCATCCACTCAATATCTGTAAATTTGTTATTCTATTTTGACTATTAGGAGTGATGCTTGACAGGTTACTCAAATATATAGAGAAGTTATTTTTCATCACTTCTATTCCAATCAAAGCTTTTCCTTGACCACTAGTTTGCGGTTCAGAATGCAGTCCTTTCATCAACTCAAAAGCTCTGTCTTGAGTCTTCTTTACTTTATCTTCTGTTTCATTAAGCCCCTTTTCTGCTTCTTGAATCATCTCCTGTTTGAATTACATACCTTGAAGCCATTCAAACAGGGGTTCATTACCTTTCTTTAGAATCTTCGCTTCAACTGCTTCTTTTTCCTTCATCTAAATAATCATCTTCAGAAGGGAAACACACTCTTCACATCTTCCTCTCTCTCTGGCCAGAGTATGTTGATTAGATGTGAGGTTATCTTTCTTAGTATCTAGTTGAATGATAACATTTCCAGTTTGATCAATCAACATAACTCCATCCGAATTGAGCTTGTCAATCCATTCCTTCCCGATTTGACCGAAATGTTGATCTTTTTGCAACTGGGAGATGAAGGCTTGTACTTCCTCTGCCGTGGGATTTTCAATAGCAGGTACACCAGTAATAGTTGCCAGTGGGACAACTAATTTCCTGATGAACCTCTTAAGCTCTTCTATCTCAAATTTCATTCTGATCTTTGACAACTTGAGATCTTCCAATTGATTTTCTATGATCTCATTACCCGATCTCCATAGGCCCACCTTTGTATCGTGCCTAGCTTCTCCAAGATCAATAGAATGCAGAGTAAAATCTCCAGGAGTCAGGTCTTCGATTCGCCCTGCCTTACTGGGTTTGGCAATCTCCATGGTCAGATGTCCTATTTTTGGATCTTGTCCCAAAATTGACAAAGTTTTCTGCTTCTTAACCTTCACCATGGTAGAACCAGAATGAACTGTCTGAGATACAATGCCCTTTGTAGGAACATGTTCATCTTTTCTTTTCCTTTTTCTTTCCAGCGAGTCTTCAAGCCAAGATTCTATTCCAATTAGCTTAGAAGTTGCTCCTAATGATTCGATGCTGAACATCTTCTTCTTCACTGGAGTCTTCACCATTGTTTCTGCGGAGAAAGGGTTCTTTGAATCTCTAGAAAGAAGTCTAGATGAGCTTGTAGCTTTTTCCTCCCCTTGTGTTCCTCCTTCAGCCTTGTCCAATTCAGTGGATTCACTGCTACTAGAGTCTCCATCTCCAGCCTCTACTACTTGAATTGGAGAAGCAGATGGTTGCAAAATGGGAGTCTTCTCAGATAGAATAGGACTATGATGAGGAGATGGAAGTGGTGTAGTATGAGGAGAAGGGACAGGTGTATTCTGTGGAGATGGAGATGGGGAAACTTGAGGAATGAAGATTGGAGGAGTACCACTATCTTTTTCCTTATCAGTCTCTTTTTCTTCAGCAGTAGACTGGGTCCCGATAACTAGCAGAGAGCCACCTTGACATGTCGGAGATATGGGAATGTTCTTTTTAGGTGGTTGATCTCCTCCTCCTACAGGCATAGCTGGTCCTTGAGTAGCTGATATTGATACATTGGGTGTGGCACTATGAGAAGAAGTGGGAGTGGCAACAGCTGGAGATTGTTGAGAAGCTTTTCCCTTACTTCGGCCCTTCTTGGCTTTCCACTCTACCCATTTTCCTGTTCTTTTGACGATCCTAGCCACCATAACATCAAGATCTTCATCTATATTAGTGTAGGGCTCTGAACTGACTGGGGTATTTCTCAACCTTGTTAAATATTTATTGCTATACATATTCTGGCCATCATCCTCTAGCCCTTCTACATCCAAATTGATACCATAAGTTTTTACTTGATCCATTGTGAATCTAGCAAAGGCACGATCTCTACTCTCCAGCTCATCTTTACAATTTGCCCAGTAGTCTTCTATGGTGGTGATATGTTTGATCGTGCCTCCAATCAGAAGCACATCTCGAGCATACCCATTCGGGTCAAACATGGGTCTCAAAACTTCATACACTTGTAATTTGAACCTTCCTTCAAACGCTTTGACCATGTTCTTAGCATCTGACCTGGATTCGCAACTGTAAGCTCCAACCTTCATAGGGAATTCATATCCCTTCTTTCGCAGTCCAACACTTAACGCATTCACCTGGAGAGCCTGTCTCATGATCTCCATCAACATGATCATGTCATCCGGGTATCTGGGCATCTTCAAGGGAAACCCATCGAATGCTGCAAGACACAAATAGGAGAAGGATGAGAATTGTATAAAAAAGCAACCAAACTGACTGATTATCACCATTGCTTTTGGGCTGAATCTCCGCTCCGAACACCCTTGGAGTTCCCTGCAAATTCTCATAGTGAATGCATCATTAACTCTGATAAAATCTGCATAGCTGTTTTGTAGCTACAAGCACGGATAAAATTCATAACTTTTAACATTTTCTGGCACATCCTCAATTCTAGGGAGGCTTGGCCATAGCTGTAAGGAGGCCAGCATATATATCAGGAAGGAAGACATATAAAATGAATTATAAAACTTAGCTGCACTAAGAGCCCTAGATAATTGCTCACTGACCTCAAATGCCCAGTCAATATACTGCAAATCCGAGCAAATAATTTGCACCAAGAAAAAATATTGCTCTACAAAATTAAAGGCATCTGCCTCACCTTTGAGTCGATGCAAAAGAACCATAATATCCACAATCTCTGGCTTGAGATCAGTGCCAAAAAGGGTTTTAGGGACCTTACTCTTGACTCCCCTCGATTTCTGGAACCAAGACTTCATGATTTCTTTCCTCTATACCATCTTTTTCAAAGAGAATTCTGATATGGCTCCTCCAACTGTTAGTGTGGAGAACTCCTCACATTCTGGGATTTGCAAACAGTTCACCACTTCTTGCTTATCAACTAAAATTAATACACTCTGATCAGGAAACAAAATCTGCTTAGTGTCTGGATTGTAATGATTGATACATTCTACAATCAACTCCTGAGCTTGAACTGCCACAGGAAATCTAACTGCCTCCACCTGTCCACTCCTGCGGAGCTTTTTAGTAATAGGATGAATTGGTTCAGTCCTTATCCTTCTCTGAAAATCTAGAATATCATAAAAGCGGAGTGAAGTATCTGTGATGTTCTGCCATGTTGATCGAACTCCACCCAAACAATCAAATCTAAAGAAACGAGCCATTTAATCAAACAGATGTAGACTATGAAACTTGAAAATGTAAATGATTGCGAGAAATAGCTTTGCAGGTACTGTATTAGCAACGTTCAATTCAACAGCATAACGATTCAAAGCAAGAAAATGGTAATTTGAAAATCGGTTATACTGTTCTTTATATAGAAACCTCAATTTACCCGTTAGGTTTTTAGGATCCTTGCCACACAAGCGAAATAAATGATCAATCCACTAGACTGATGGTTATAACGGGTTCCTCCATGTCTTTTCACTTTTCCGTTGGCTTAATGGTAACTTCCTTTATTACTGACTTACTTTCCCATTTTAACCCTGTTTCGAAAAAACCAAAATGGAGTACTCCCGACGGCGAAATTTTCTCAGCTTGATTCTGCATTTAGACTCCTTTTCAGATGTGAGTATTCATTCCCTTGTATCCTTTAGGCTTCTTGTGATTAATTTGTTACATAACCAAGCCTGCAAGATTAATTTTCTGGACAATGCGGAAAATCGCCTCCGAAGGTAGAAACTCCGCAAAGGAGAAGGCAATTTCCAATTTTCTACGAAGCCTCCGTTTAGTCTTTTCTGTCTTAACTATTTCACTTTAAGCCTTCAGAGAATAGAAAAAGTACTTCGCCATTGGAAGTGGGGCCCACTGACTTCCTTTACTTTCTTTAGCTATGCCTATTCGAAAAATTGACTTCTTGGTGCGAAAGCTTGTAAAAGGAGAAGCTATTTTTCAATTTTCCGCAAATCTTCCTTTTACTCATCTCAATAGGTTTTAAATCATTCACATCATTAAAACATCCCGAACTTTAGATGATCTTAAGCAAAACATAACTCTTCTTTCTGAATTCATCCAATAGACTGCAGTTACATTTCAGGCAGAGTTTCACCTTCCAACTATGAAAGTCCGTAGGAGGAGAAGTTAGTTCTAAGTTTTTCGCCAATGCCTTTTCTGAACACTTTGGCAATTTATGAATGATTCTCATGCTAGAATATGATGATAACCAACTAACTTGTCTATAACTTCACTCACCTTTCCATTTTGAAATCTGCAAATCGTATTTAAAACTCATTGCAGAATTTTACCTTCAAGGTGCGAAAGTTCACAAAAGGAGAAGGCAAAACTAAAATTTTCACCCCTTTATCTTTCTTCGTATTCAGTTCGTATAATCTGCAAGTAAATTTGTCTGAGGTAGTATCCTTTAAGAATCTCCGTCGAGTAAGGATCTAGACTACCCAAATGAACTATGACCATGAGGAAAACCCACCCGGCTATACAATGTGCGAGAAGGGGGAAAGATGGAAACCCGATGGAGACAATCATCACCTAAAGAGGAAAGACTTATTGACTTGACAAGACCAAATATAACAAAACATCTACTTTTTACAAACTACTACAGGACTAAAAAAAAAGGGGGCAACACTACCCTTTATCGCTTAATTTCTTCTTGCCCAAGTCTAAGATAAGAGATTGCAAATCTCTGGACATTTGGGTTTGTGGGAGGTTATCCACTATGAATAAGCTTGATTTCCTTTTGCTAGAAAGGAATCCATGTGTTGCAAATTATCGCAACTCCTACAAAACTATTGCATTGATCTTTAACTTGGGAATACCCTAAATAGAGGAGCAGTTATGAGGTATGTGGAATTGTAAAATGATAATATTTATTCTGATGTATGTGAAGCATAGTAACATGTAACTTAAATGTAAGAACACCTCAACAGGCTAAAGACATCATTAACATCAAAGCTGAAGACATCACTAATGTCAAACTGGAAGATTACAAAAATTAAGCCTACTGACTAAGTCTCTTAAAAATATGCATACTCAAGCTTTCAATACTTCCAACAGGAAAAACAAAATGGAATCCAATTACACAAATCTTCTAATCTTTTTTATAGATAAGATTATTAGGTAATATTGTAATCTTTATTCTAATAATAGAGGAGCAATCATGAGGTACATGGAAATGTAATATCATAATATTCAATTTGATGTATATGAAGCATAGTAACGTGTAACTTAAACACAATATCACCTCAACAAGCTAGAGACATCATTAATGTCAAAGTGGGAGATAAGGAAAGAGTAAAGTAGTTGAGTAAGTCTATTACATAAAAGATGAAGATGTTACTAATGTTAAACTAGAAGATTAGAAAAAGGTGAAGCTACTAACTTAGTCTCGTAGATATATGCATACTCAAGCTTTCAATACTTCTAATAGGAAAAACAAACTGGAATCTAACTACACAATTCTTCTAATCTATTTTGTACATAAGATTATTAGGTAATATTATAATCTTTATTCTAATAATAGAGGAGCAGTCATGATAGATTAGACGAAAGTGAAGCTGCTAACTAAGTCTCTTAGAAATATGCGTACTCAAGCTTTCAATACTTCTATCAAGAAAGAAAAAATGGAATCTGACTATAGAATTCCTCTAATATTTTTTGTACATAAGATTCTTAGGTAATATTATAATCTTTATTCTAATAATAGAGGAGCAGTCATGAGGTAAGTGGAATTGTAATATCATAATATTCAATATGATATATGTGAAGCATAGTAATGTGTAACTTAAATGTAATATCACCTCAACAAGCTAAAGACAACATTAATGTCAAAGTAGGAGATAAGGAAAAAATTAAAGTTGTTGAGTAAGTCTATTGTGAATATGGATACTCAAACCTCCAATACTTATCGTCAAAGAAAAGCTAAAGATGTCACTAATGTCAAACTGGAAGATTAAAAAAAAATGAAGCTGTTAATATTCATTCTAATAATAGAGGAGTAGTCATGAGGTAAGTTGAATTGTAATATCATAATATTCAATCTGATGTATGTGAAGCATAGTAACATGTAACTTAAATGTAATATCACCTCAACAAGTTGAAGACATTGAATTAATGTCAAAGTGAGAGATAAGGAAAGAGTAAAGTTGCTAAGTAAGTCTATTACAATTATGCATATTCAAGATTCCAATACTTTTAACAGGAAGACAAAATGGGTTGTGATGTATACAAATTTTCTAGGCTTTTCATACATAAGATTCTAATACATAATATCAGATATACTAATAGTTCAAAAAACTAAGATAAAAATTCCACATACAAAATCCATTGAAGGCTTATACAACAAGATTTCGAAGAAGACAGTTCTTGTTTAGTATAATGTAGGATACCCTTAGTGCTATACAAAATCCTTTGAAGCCCATAAAGTGACAGTTTTGAAAACTTAGATAAAAATCCCATATAAAAAATCAATTAGTTTACTATAATGTAGGATGATCTCAATGTTTTTGATTTGGAAAACAAGTTTTATAGGGATCCTGAAACCCAAAGTTTTACAAAAATAAACAACTTAAAAGCATAAAAGTTCGAAAAAATAAGAACAACCACAAAAGGCCAAAAACAAAAAGGCCCAAAACCAGGGAAGCAAAGGCCAGGAACAGAGCCTGGCGGGCAAACTAGTGCCCCTTCTTCTCCATTGCCTGCAGGATTTCTGCAGCGTCGCTTTCCTTCAAAGGCTTACATAACAAGATTTCCAACCAAACATTTGCTAGAATGCAACATTTAAGGTCACAGTGTTCCAACCAAACATATCCTTCCTAGTATAGCACATGATAATCTTATTAGCAATGATCTTTGATATACAAAAATCAAGGTCATAGTATTTTTGGCATAAGAAAGTTGTGCCACTATGTTTTCTTTTGATCTTTTCTATACAAAAGTCTTTGGAGGCTTATACAACAAGACTCCTATCCTAACCAAATATTTATTGTTTATTATCACCTAAGATACTCTTATTAGTGATGGGATTTCAAATACAAAACTAAAGATCATAGCTTTTTCATAAGAGCTAGAAATATGTACAACAGTAGAGCATTATTTTTTGCCAGCATATTTTTTGCACTTTAAAACAAAAACATTGTTTAGTCATTGTGGAAAACCATATTTGGCCTTATTGTCCTTTGGTGGCCACATTGTTTTTGAATATCTCATAAAATGTGCTTTGCATAAGGTTGAGTTGTCCATCCCATAAAATTGGTAGTGGCCTATTTCTCGAGTTGTTTTGTAGAATGCTACAAGTATCTTGTGCATTACATCTGTTGTAATGACTGCTTGCTCTACCTTTTCGACACTGTAGTTGTCTATAGTATTTGTCATAGTGCATGCTCACTGTGGATCCACAACAATTTCATCATAGTTTGCAATGATGTTTTTAGCAACAACCTCAATATCATTAATGTAGATTGTAGGGCCAATAACATAAGTTGATTCTACCTTTGGGCTATAACTTATTTATTGCCTGCTCAATAGTTGGGACACTATCATCGCTTGTTGTGGGAATAATGATAATGTTTTCCTTGTCATATGGGTCATCATCCCCATTGATTGTGTTGATAGTAACGATGTCATCCTCATTATATGTTCCTGCCATAAGCTAGTATCACAAACATGAGGCACACAAGTTGAGTTCATGCAAATGTTTTTGAAGTAGATCACAAGAGTTTATGTAAATATCTTATTGACTAATGATTGGCATGAAAAATCACTTTCCTAAATGTAAAAAGACCCCATTCCTTTTCAATAAACTTTATAAAACAATAATTGCATCTAAATAGGGTCTATATAATATATGATATATACAATGGTTCAACGATATATGTTCATCCATGTGCATTTGCAATGTAATACCTATTATAGAAATACCTAACCAACACCATCAATTTACATGAAGAAAATGAGTAAGAATTTAAAAAATTAGAAAGCATTATAACCGTTAAGAATCCCCAAATACGAAAAGGTCAAATCAATGACGATGCAGCGTGAGCTAATCACCATAGAACTTGTGAATTCCCCTTTACCATTTGATAGGGTGTCTCAACAAGACAAAGATATCTTGATGTTGAGGGGAAATAATTTAAAATCTAAAGTTAAAGATGACCTATTAAGTGAAAGCCATACAATACCTATCATAGAAATAGCTAACCAACAACATCAATTTAGAGGAGGAGAATAAGTAAGAAATTTAAAAATTAGAAAGCATTATAACTGTTAAGAATCATGCCATCTTTAGTCGTTGGATAAATACAAAAAGGTCAAATCAATCACAATGCAACTTGAACTAATTGCCACAGAACTTGTGAATTCCCCTTCGCCATTTGATAGGGTGTCTCAACAAGATAAATATATCTTTATGTTGAAGGGAAAGGATTTAAAAGCTATGTTAAATATGACCTATAAAGTGAAAGCCAATACTAAAGAAAGAGGTGTAAAGATGATTCATGCATGGGTTTCTTCTCTTGAAAGTGAGATTAAACATAACTACAAAGTGAAAGCTAGTGCTAAAGGAAAATATGTGAGGATGATTCATGCGTAGGTATGTTATGATAATCCTAAAATGGTCAAATGCAAACATTTCGAGCATAGCCAAGGATGATAATGATGAATATAATTCAAATGAAACTACAATATACCCCAAACGCAATAGAAGACATTGGAAGCACATGAAATGAATGATGTGTTGAGTTAGATACCAACACATCAAAGTAGACCTAAAATGACTCATAAACAATACTAACACATCAGAATGAACTTGAATTGACCTTAATATTGGAGAAAATTAAGAATTAACTCAAATGGTCACCCTCTAGTCTAATAAGATCAGTTGTGTAAGATGAGAAAAAATGATCCCTATTTGTGTAAAGCAAAAATACATGAATTGATGGGTAATCTTTTTTTAATCATGAATCAACATTCATTTTTAATAAGATTGATCAAAGCATGTGAAGTGAATTGGTTATTAAATTAGCTATGAATACATCAGAATAGACCTGCATTGACCCATAAACAATAATGACACATAAGAATAGACCTAAAATGACCTTAACATGAGACAACTTGAAAGCATGTGAAGCGAATGGCCTATTGGATTAAATACCAACACATCAAAATATACCTAAAATGATCTATAAATAATAATGGCACATCAGAATAGCCCTGAAATAACCATCAAATAATTTCAAACTCCTACTTGGTTCTTAATAATGACAGGCCTCAGAAGCACAACTTTATGTGAATGGCCTATTGAATTACATACTGACACATCAGAATAGACCTGGATTCATCTGTAAATAATAATGGAACACATCAGAATAGATCTGAAATGACCTTTACAGGAGACAATTTGAAAGCACATGAAGTGAATGACCTATTGAATTAGATACCAGCACATCAAAATAGACTTGAAATGATCTGTAAAAAATAATGGCACATTAGAGTAGGCCTGAATTAACCATCAAATAATTTTAGCCTCCTACTTGGCTCTTAATAATGAGAGGACTCAGAAGCACAACTTTCTGTGAATGGCCTATTGAATTAGATACTTGTAAGACCAAAAAAATGGGTTAAAAGCATAACATACTATGAGAAAATCACAAAACTCAATAATCATATGTTAGCACCCACTAGTCTACCATGAAAGCCAAACTAATTAAGAAAGCAATAGAAACCCCCTTTTTTGTTTGTAGCTCCCATGTTCTTCTTTCTTCTCCAAATGATTGTAGCTCCAATTCGCCTATAGTGCACACAAGGTTGAAGCCAAAGCCTATGATGTGGATAATGCCATGAGAATACTTGAAGTGTGATTTTATGTGAGAGAGAGAATGCAACATGCAAAGAAGTAGAGACTCAAAGATTCAAAGATTTGGACTTTCAAAACTTTAGCATTCAAGGATTCAAGGACCCAAGGACCCAAAATGAGAGAAAGAGTGTTCATTTTATAATCAACACTCAAAGTGAGGGCATTGGATTTGTCACCCATAGATGTGCGATGTGGCAAGAGATTCCTATGATGCATATGACAAAATATGCCAATTTTGAGATTCTATGACACATGCAAGTCAAATTTGGAAGAGAATCTATGACGTGTCATAAGATTCCTCAACCCACTTAAAGCCAAGAATCTATGACAAATAAGCCAAATAGGGACATGCGTAAGAGGTAATAATAATTCCTATGATGCATATGACATAATATGCCAAAAGTAAGATTCTATGACACACAAGAGTCAAATTTGGAAGAGAATCTATGACGCGTCATAAGATTCCTCAACCCACTTAAAGCCAAGAATCTATGACGAATAAGCCAAATAGGGACATGCGTAAGAGGTAATAATATTTGATTATGACAAATCTCAGCCAAGTGTCAAATGAGAATCCACGAGGTGTCACATCCAAGTGTCATGATGATGAAATATTTTACGGAATATTTGAATTAAAAATGCTTTTATTCCACAAAATAAGAATTAGTAGAAAATGGAATTAATGATGGAAAATGGAACTTAGGAAAGTGTAAATTTCCATGGTTTGCAGATAATGAATCAATTAATTAATAAAATTAATTAATTTAGGATTATAATTAGGAAGAATAATTAGAAAGAATAGGATTAAATTATGGGTTATTTAATCCTATAGAGAAAATTAGTAGATAATTGGCCAAATTGATTAAATAAATGCGACCGTATCCTTTGATGAAAATGTGACAATGATGGATATCAAATAAGATGATGAAAAGGTAGACCAAAGCCATGGTCAAATTGATTGATTGAAGTTGATAACATGTCAAGGACACATGACATGAATATTATTAAAATGGTTCGATCATAATAACACTGATGGACATTGTCAATATTATTAAAATGGTTGATGATGCCATGATCTGACATTGAAAGCCTCAACAACGTCAAAGATTGAATGACATGAATGATATTTTACCTAGCACTGAGAGCCATGAGAGTACTAAGGTCAAATTGATAAGATTGATAAGTTGATAGGTTTCCAAGACAATGAAAGCCACAACAATGCCTAGGAGCGGATAAATGATGATTGATTTGGGATGTTTGATATGTTTTGGGTTGACTAGGATCGATTTTGAGTGATTCCGAGTTGATTTGGGGTGATTTTGAGTTGATTTGATATGATTCCGAGTTGATATGAAATTGATGTGAAAGGGGATACAAATGACAAAATATGGTCAATCTGGCCAAAAGATCGAAGTTAGTAGAATGAGAAAATGGGACAAATTAGTATGAAGAAGTGATGAGGTCGTAGATGTGAACCATTTTTGAGTGTCTACAATACCAACACATCATAATAGACCTAAATTGATTCATAAATAATAATGGCACATTAGAACAAACCTAAAATAACCATGAGATAATTTAAATTTCCTACTTGGTCCTCAATAATGAGGGCTCAAAAGTACAATTGTCTTGGATGCACAACTTTAGTCACTGCATCGACAAGACTTGGGTGCATAAATAATTTACCTCAAAAATTGGAGGACTTGGATGCACAATTTATTTTTAGGATTTAACTACACATAGTGATATATCTTCAGGGAATGCATGACCAAGTTACACCTATTAGGGAAACCCCAACATGATTAATAGGGCCCTATAAATCTTGCCAAATAGAATTGATAATTGGCCATTTAAAAACTCTTTAAATATTGGCTGGGCTGGAAAATACTTAACAATCATTATGGATCATGGGTCATGGCCCATCGTGGCTATATATGTTTGATTTAGCTTAGTATTTTATCTTTGTTTAATCTCATTTAGATAACCATAATAAGTTCATTTTAATTGAGGAGTTTCCTATGGCTCTATATATATGCTAAGGCATAATAATAATGCCATAGTCATTGACAAATACAAATTGACATATATTAAAGAGATCAACAATCCAAAGATACAAGAAATATGATTAGTAGACTAGCTAAGCTTTAACAAATACTTAATACTAGTGTTCTATTATTGCTTGGGAGCAGACGCATTTTGGATGAACAAAATCTATCGATTTAGACATTGGATAGAGATTTCAAGTTCACTTGAAGTTCATGACCAAAATTATCTAAGCACAAACATCATGACTTAAAGTTTAGACATCACCAAAAAAGAAACCATTAGCAACAATCTTTAATCAATATGGAATTCGATAGCCAAGATCATATCATAGAAAATCCGAAATACAAGAAATAGCAATACCTAAACACGGGGTAAATACAGGGTATGAAAAATTGAAAATAACTTTAATAAAACTTCATAGTCTAGGGACTAGGAATATAATAACTCCCCTAAAACTCGAAAATATAAACATTATTATACTAAAAACTCATAAATGGAGACAATAAAATAAAAATCCAATTGCAAATATGTCCTTCGAAAACACTCAAAGAAGTGGCCATGAAGGTCAAAGAAAAAGAGATAAGAGAAGGGAGAGGTCAAAAGAGAGTGATCACCTTTTAAGGAAAACTTCAATACAAGTGAATGTCACATTTGATCTACAATGTGTAGTAAAAAGGTGAGGGGATTAAAGTTGGGGCCATGAGGAAATGAGCTTTCTGGCATCATCTAGACTAAATAGAAGCGAAAAATGATTGAAAGAGTAGGGGGCAGGGGATGGGAGTTGTTCTTGCACTGAAACTATTGGCTAAAATGAGGAATGGCTAAACTCAGGAATGGTTGCCTCTATAGATACATACTTGTAGAAGATGACAATACAACTTCTATAGCATACCTAAAAATAGTATGGGTCAAACTTTTTCCATGTTTAGAGGGATTTGATTGTTAAGGAAAAGGAATTGGCCTATTGGCTAAAAATATTTAAGTTTCTTATGCCCGACCAAGATATCCACCAGCCACCTTGCATCTAGATGTTAATGTCGTTCATCATAACAACTACAAGAGGAGATATTAGCTATCGTATAAAAGATGTCAAAAGATTTCCATCTATAACTTTGATAACAAGGGTGTTCTTCTTCTAAGGAAGCAAAACATATATTGAAAATAAACTTATCCATTATAAAAAATCCCAAGTTTGAAGGGAATGTATGTTAAAGTTGCAAGAACATTGCAAACAAATAGTAATGGTAACAACAATCAACCAAGCTTCATCTGGTGTCTTTGGCACAAGCCTCATTTGTTGTTTGCATCCAATTTGTTTAGTGAATGATCATCAAAGTTAGAATATTTCATATCCTACTAATTGTTTTTGATCAACCTAACATTCATTTCTATCTATCTAGCCTTCATTTTCTGTTGTATAGTGTGGTGGTAGAGAAAAAGGAGGCAAAAGACTTCATAGCTCTAGAGAAGCTACCTTTTAGAGGAAGGAGAAGATAAAATCATAGTAATTGGAGATGCAGATACAAAAAGGTTAACCCCAAAAAGGATGAGAAGAAAGATCAAAAGAAGGATGATAAGAAGGCAGAAACAAAGTCTAATCAAGATTGAATAATAATGTCAGCCCATATGCTAATGAAAATAAAGGATGTACTTATAAATACCTTTGGAACATAAACCAACAAGCTAGGGGTTTACCTAAAAATGCTTTGATTCCTCTATGTTGTAGAAGACCTCTACTACTTTTACAGTATCAATTAGTGGTATAGTCAAGGCTCACAAGAATTTCGAGTTGAAATTTTACCATAGATTTTTGATATATTTTTAAAGTCTACTGATGGTTTTAGTTTTTTCAAGGAAGAAATCTTGGTGAAAACCCTTCATTAGACTCAAGGTTTATTGATGGAATGAATCTTGCAACCGCAATGGTCGGTGAAAAGCATATATGGAGAATAAGGAGGGATCCAATTTTTTGTTTTGTGTTTTGCTAATGACTCCTCTAGAAGAGGCAGACAAGTGTAATGGCATCGCTTGCTGCTGCTCATGCTCTGCTCTGAGCAAGATTATCAATATTTTATCAATACATTTGAAACAATGAAAGAAATGATCGATATTGATGCCCTTCCTTCCCAACCTAGTCAATTAAGAGAGAAATTAAAAGAAAAAACACATATAAAATTTTAGTAAGTTGTGAACACTGTTTAACAAGGGTATCGACTTGATTACAAATTTTATTGGGAGAGGCATCACAGTAGAGGCTGGAAATTACACCTCAAATCCTAGTGGTAAATAATGCGTGGCTCCTTAAATGAAAATTTTGAACAGAGAATGCCAGTTTGTATAACTAATAATTGTCATAGAAACATGCTTTTGTAATGTCTGTAGAAGGCCTGCCTCTTACCATGCCTACCACATAGGAATTTTCTCAAATAGTTCACAGACCTTCTATGATAATAATCGTGGTAAAAATAATTTATGTATACCGAATTTGATTTTTCAGTTCAACACTTCAAGGCACATAACAATAGAATCGAAGAATCCAGGAGAAATATGAGTTAACAAGGAAAATCTGTTGTTGTGTTGAATGGGTGCAAGGTAAGATTGATATCCTACGAAATACTATAAACTTCCAAACCATTACAATTCTTGTAAACAAACACTCCACATTAGAAAGATGCAGTCAAAGCATAAATCCACACAAAATAAACTATCAAACACTACATCCACCACATAATTGGTTCTCCACAAACATGTTCTGATGAGTCTCGCAATGTCTTTGATTTTACTGCAACCACTATAGCAAACTAATTTATAGTGCCGTAACAACACTAGCTAAAACATTAGTCACCAAAGCTACATTACTCTTGCTACCTCGGTGACGGTAGCATGTGTCGCATGGCTGAACGCAGTAAAAACCCTATCACCATCACATCAACATTAATAATAGAAACAACTTTGTGATCGGAAGAATTGGCGGGAAGCCAATCTAGGCAACTCTGTTCCAAACAGCTTTGTGTCGAAACCCTACCATTCTAAATCCTAGGGTGAACCCTTTGCCGAGTTGAACAGGGCACTTCCCAACAAAGGACCCCCAAAAAAGTAGCCTAGTCTATTGACTTTACATAACATATTGAATAATACTTTTCCAAATATAAATATACTAATAACTATATTGATTACACTTGGAGATATTTTTTAATACCTACTCCCTTTAAATGCCCAGAAAACAAACACTTACAAGACACTTCAAGTCACTTTAAGTAGTGATAGTTGGAACTAGAGACTTTAATCACACACGTTTACATACTCATAGTAATAATAGTTCTACGCGTTTACATACTCGTAATGATAATAATAATAATTATGGACCCCTTTAAATCAATCCGAAAACACTAAAACGTTTTCACCTAATACACACGGTTTAAGAGACTCACTTTAATGCACAAAACGTCACTGGCTAAAATTTTATCTTAAAAATGACACAGATTAAAAGGATAAGCATTTAAAAGTGCAGCGCAAGCAACCTTAACTCCCGCCGCAAATGTAACCACAGCCGTTAACTCAACCACGCGTCACAATTGAATAATCCTGAGATTTTCAAACATTTAACTCGGGAGTTAAATATATAGAAGCAGTGCCCTCTATGTAGGCCTACAGTAGGCTGTTAGAGCAGGGTTCGAATCCCATACCGGTTTTTTCGATTTTGAAAACAAATCTGTTGTTGTTGCAGATGATAGGAGACTCAGATTACTGCTGGCAAGGGTTTATTGGAGGAGAAAATGAAAATGAAAATGGAAATGGAGATGGAGGGAGTTTTTCGCAGGAGGGCCCGTGTTCGATTCCCATGCTTGAATATCCGTACGAGGGAGGGGCTGAAGAAGTGCAGAATGATTCGTCTGAGTTTATGGCGATGATTCATCCGCCTAGTATGCACCCTCATTTGGTGTCTACTCTGAAATCGCTGATAGATGCAGATGCATTTGAGACTGGGAAGTGTGGTGGCGGGGTGAAGCGGGATTCGAACCGGGGACTTGAAGGAGAGGAGGGTGTAGTGACTGTTCCGGTGGATCTGATTCGGAACCGCCGGCCTTTTAAATGCTTGCACGACGGGTGCAATAAGACTTTCAAGAACCCTCAGACGCTTAAAATGCATCACAAGAGCCACCGCGCTGAGGATCCGGCGGATTGCAGAGGGTCTGTTGTGCAAAATAGCGCTCTTTGTGGCGGTGGAGGTCGGGCGGGGCATAATAAGAAAATACCGTCGCGGTGTCCCGTCTGTAGACGGACTTTTGTAGGGCTTTATGAGCTGAGGAGACATTTTGGGCGAAAGCACTCGGAAGGTGAGAAAATGCACGGGTGTAAGAAATGCGGAAAGCGATTTTATATCGAGGTTGATCTTCGAGATCATCTTAAGCTCTGTGGCGAGCCTATTCAGTGCCGTTGCGGTCTGAAGTTTGCTTTTAAGTGTAATCTTGTTGCTCACAGAAAGGCGCATCCGGAGTGTCTGGAACATTCTTCGTCCGCCATTCATGAGCGCAGAAAGACCGCTTCTCCTTGTAGTGGTTTTGTTAAGAGTGCTGGCTGGCCTTCTGCTTCTGTTGTGCCGCTTGGTGGGGAATTTTCTCAGATGTCCTTTCCTCCCGGCACGGTTAAGGTAGAAGATATTAACTATACTCGCGGCTTTAATCTTGTAACCTAGGTTTTTGCTTCTGGTTCATCTGATCTGAGTTTCAGAAGGGCGTAACTTGCTGTGTCATGTGTTATTATGTGTAAATAATAATGTTTTCTCATGGATTTCTTGCTCGCTTCTGGATTTGAAATCTCTGGCTTTCTGCGGCGGCATTTTGTTTATGCTTTTCCTTTTTCAAGCGCGAACACTTCGACTCTTTTTTTACAGTGGATTGTAAGTGTGCGATGAAGTCGAAAGTTGTTTTTAGGTTAAAGCTGTTATCAGAAGAGCATCAAAGTTGCTGAAAAGATCGAAGTCCGTAAGGAAAGGTTTCTTAAAATCATCCGGGAGTCGAAAAAAATATTGTTCAAATCTTACTTTTTTGCAAAATTTAAATTTTGACGAACAATCAGTCATAATATTTTGTGAAGATTTGAATGTCAATCCAGAAATCTTGAGTGGAAATTTGTCTGTTTGAATTTGCGGAAATTTTGAATCTTTGTGGGCATTGAAATTTAATGAAGGAATTTGTAGAACCTTGTGTCTTTAAATCTCTGAAGTTTCAGTTCTGATTTTAGTAGATAATCATTTATACCTTTGGAAGATTTGAAATTAACTTAAATCAGGAAACACCTCACCATTCTTATAAGTTTTTATCAAAATTTTAAAAACTAATAGCATAGTAAATTTGAACGATGTATTGGTTGAATCTTATATCTTGTATATGATGTATTGGTTGATTTCTATATGTTATATATTTAAACAAGAGATAAGCATTCTATTAGACAAAAAGTTCTAATAATACTCTTATATCTGAACATTTTTGGTACGCCAATTGTAAAATTGTACATTTAAATAAATAAAGCATTAAAAAGATAAAATATTAATTTTTTAATATAAAAAATAGAGTTTTAAAAAAATTTCTTATCGTTTTCTACTATAAAAATTGAAATCATGTACAATCTATCGTAAAATTTTCATAAAAATCTGCTGTATATTAGAAATTGTAAAAATAAATAATAAATAATACATTCCGTCGGAGCGTCTGAATGGATTATGTATGTCCAGCAAGCTGAAACATCCCAATCAAGAAAGATGGCTTCCCGTAGATTATTCTTTATGGAAATGAGTGGATGAAATTTGATTAAAAAGTACACGGTACAATCGGTGAGAAAATAAAATAAAATTAGAATATAAAGTAAAACGCAAATTAATTCTGAACAATTAGATACTAAACGAGCCAAAAAGCTGTAACCAGAGGCATGCAAATGTTGCAGATGACACTTCCAAAGTCATTATTTTTTTGAAAATCTTGATTTACTTATAAAAACAAATAAATAAAAAAGTTGGATTGGGCCAGTACCCTCTCTATTATGTCAAAATTATTTACGAAAATCAGACGTCTACAGATAAAATTGCTACTACCAGCATCCATGTCTACAACCTTTATACAATTACACGCAGTCTTATATTTATTTGATTCTTATTTTAAAAGCAATTCTTTTAATATGAGACTATTTTTTAAATATTATAAACAAGTGACTGAACTAATCCTTGTTGTTGCATGTGAGAAATTATCACTGTTTTTTTTCTTAAAAACAATTAACTGCCGACCATGAAAACAAGCATGCTATGCCATGTTCTATTCTTCCTGTTCAGATGAAACACATTACTAGAGCAGAAATATCATGCTCAAACTTGCTTTTTACAACAAATCTTCAAAATGTATCTTGTACCTTGCAACAACATAATGAATTTAGGAGAACAAATCAATATCCGGGGGCCCATGATGTCTTTGAAGACTGTCAGGTGAAAGAACCCTTCACTAAACTGCATTGACCGTGTGTACAATTTCTTGAATTCCATAAAGATGGAGGCAGGATGGCCCCACAAAAGTTGATGCCTGGTCTAATTACTCCAACATGATGTTCATGAACAATAAGAATTTTTGTGAGATCCTCCGCACTACCAGTCAATTCCTATCTTTTTGGTTGGGCTCACAGATCTTGCGGAATTTTTTCATACCTTTCACCAAACTGGTCATTTACATTCTACCTTTCATTCTCTTATGGCATCATTGTGAGTTTACATGTGGGGCCTCAAATGGAAACAGTAGTAGTTATTGAGATGATTTTTCGCCTTTGACAAGTACTTTTCAATCGGATACTATTGCTCAAAACTTTTGTAGCATACGAGCTTTGAAATGTCCAGAGTCCATGTAACGAGTATAGGTATATATGTATGTGTCTTTCAAGAACGGTGTCTTTGTTTTTAAATTAGATGAGTGATGTTTTTTTTTTCTATGTGGGCCTTTCAAGGGTCTTGTGGATATTGAACCTTAGAAAGATAAATACATTTTTTTAAAGATAAAGTTATGTATTAATTTTGTTAATTCTAAGAAAATAATCACAATCATTTGGTCAAACAAAATGGCGGTTGGGAGGAAATTCAAGTTCTAACTAACTTAAGAGTCAATCTTTAACAAAAATTAATATTTGCGCATTACTCTAGTAAACTTTAAAAACAAAGAAAAATAAAAGTTCAAGTCCAGAGTTAAAGGAAAATGAAGTTTTTACATCGCCAGAGTAGTTATAGATGGCAATAAAGGATCATTTTTATCATTAAAATCTCCTTAGCTATTGACTTGAGAAGGTCCTGTGTTTGAGAGTGTCCAACCATTTGTATTTTTCGCTTTATCCTCCTATTCTTTGTGGTGTGGCTAAATGGCTAAAGAAAGTTGAGGAAACTCCTTTGAAGAAGGCCAATTAGTAGCTCCAACTATAGGCCAACCACAAGTGGTGGTTGGTGGCTAGGTAGGTGCTTAGTGAGGAAATCACAAGGTGAATGGTGGCTCAGGAAACTTTGTTGGCAAGGAGGTTAGGAGTGAGCATTGCTTTGTTTATTGGAATTGTTGCATTCCTGATGCCTCCCTCTGGAATGTGGAATGACATCAAAAAGGAGTTGTTGGGAGGAGCTCAAGCCATAGTGTAGGCAACATTTCCTTGGTGCTAAAGAAGCTCCTCTAAATGAGCCACCTTAAGGGCAATTTATCAACTTGTATTTTAATTTGAAATAGGACATTGTCATCAATATGTGTGTTAGCAAACATGGACATAATAATGTCAATAATAGTATTTGAAAAAATAGTTGAATTCCTTTCCTTCCATAATTGAAATAGAATAGCCATTTTGAAAGTGTTGAATTTGTAGGATTGGTAAGGGGAGAGAAGAGTGATCTCTAAATAGAATGTGGCCAAGGGATCATTTTTGGGTACAATGGCAAAAAGACTATGAATCTAGTCCCAATAAATCTGAGCTCTTTGACAAAACCAAAAGAATCAAACAAAAGTTTATGGTTGATGATAGAACGAAGAAAGGGTATCTAGAATACCCAAGTATTGTAAATGAGCACCCAAAGATAAGCCTTGAAACAATGAACTCCAATTAAAATGTGCAAATTTAGGTGTTGTAATACTTGACTAAATTGCAATAAATCGTTGTCTTCGTTGAGAATGCCAAGACTACACATGTCATCTCTGGTTCAAAACCTCCACCATTGGCAAATGGTGTGAGAGTCAGAGGTAATTTTGACGAGGGCAATATCTTTTGAAGGTTGTATTTGGATACCATCACCAATCTTTCCACCATGGTGCTCTAGAGGTGATGTTATTCTTATGCAGAAGCTTCAGTGGAAAAAGAGAGACAAGCAATTCAAATGTCTCTTTGTCACAAGTGTAAATGCATTGGGCACATACGTTCTCCCAAGTGTAAATTGACATAGTTTCTTAGTAGAAAAGATGTGCAATGTGTAGACCATGTTGGTGAAAATGCAAAGCTCAGAGTCTTGGAACTCTAGCTAAGGGTAAACCTTGCACACAAAGAAGAGGAGACCGCCAAAGGCTTTGTTGATTAAAAGAGAGCCCATTGCAACACGCTAAACCATGTCAATGCAATAATGGTCTTGCAACTCGCCAAGCTCACCAAATAATTTTGACAACCAATGTGCCTTGAATCCACACTAGTTATGTCATTAGGAGAATGCTATGGAAACCCAAATCTCTCCATGTCGGTGGTGAATAGGATTTCCAGATGCAATGTAATGAGGAAGAAAAAAATTCCATGCTTTGTTGCTAGAAAGGATGTTGATAATCCATTTCACACAAACAACTTGGTCTTGTATGTGAGTGAAAATGAGACCCAAGCTTGTGAATTGGCGAGGGAGGCAACAAAACTCTGAAGCTATGCAGTGAGAACCATGCCATTACGAATGGAGGTCCAAAAAAAATCCAAATAAAACATGTTTGTTTAGGGCACGCTATTTGGGGGAGAAGATGTAGAGTTGTTAGAGACAAAGCTTTGGCAATAGTTTTGTAAGAAACATTAAGAAAAGTGATAGGGCGCCAATTACAAATATATTTGGGATCACCAGATTTACTAATGAACTTATTATTACCTCTATTTATCTCGATCCCTAAGGTCCAATGTGAATTGCTCCTAAATAGACATAATATAAATATTTCTCTAAGGTTTCCCATAAGGCTTTGTAATATGCAATTGGGAAACCATCACAACCTGGAGCATTGTCATTAGCCATTGAAAAGGTGGCCTCTCTTCAATCTTGTTTAGATAATTCTTTTTTACAAGAAGCTTCTTGGGAAGGAGAGAGGTGATTGGAGACACATTTTAAAAAATCCATGAGAGCTTGTTAGGAAGGAGTAGATTCTTTAGAAGTGAAGACTTGTTTATAATGAGCTATAAAGACTTGAAGAATATCAAAAGTTTAGTGTGTATAACATTGCCTTCCTTAATCCTTGAATTAGAACTCTTAGGGCGGAGTGCAGAAAAAAAGCCTTTAGTAGCATGATCCTCCACTTTGAGCTAGTGAAGATGTGCCTTAACTTGAGCTCCTCTAATAGTGCAATTGCCAATAGCTTGCTTTGCATGAAAAAGGTCAACCACTTTAAGTTGTAGCTCAGAGGAAAATGTTCAAGTTGCAAGTTTATCAATAGTTGCATGTAGTTCCTTGGTATTCTTGGCATAGGATCAATAATGGAAAAAGGTTAGTTGCTTACCAAAGAAAAGTCAACAATGTGTAGACCTAGATAAGATATAAGATAAGATAAGATAATATTATTAATGTCCAATAAAAGCACACAACGAGGGTCTATGGGACTGGAAGCTTACATCAAGAAAATAACAGACAAATGGAGCACCAAATGGTGACCACAAAAGAACAAGTACAACAAAAGAAGAAGAAGAAGAAAGCAAGAGACAACACAAAAAAAACTAGGTATCTGTCCGTGCAAGGAAAAAGTCCAACAATGACTGATCAGTGTGGCTACCAAAGGCCCTATGATGAAGTTGAATGTTATGGGAGGAGTGTTGTTGGCAAAGAGGTCCCCCTATGGGGTCTCACAGATCTGGAATGGCCCATATTATGGAAACTGTATGGATGCTTCACACCTCGAACCGAAGTTAAGCACGATAAGAAGGTTGCAATAAGTTGTGTCTGGGCCTGACTCCTAGGAAATGAAAGCTGCAAAGTATGATCACGAAGCTGCAAGGGCTCATAGAGATAGAGCGAAATGCAATGTTGATCGATGTACCTGAAAAAATTTGAGAGGGATCTGCAATCTCTAATTAGACAATTAAATCTCCCTCTAATCTCGTAGTATATGGGGCATCTAAAAAGAAAATGAGTCTCAGATTCTTCCTCACCTAAGCTACAAAGTGTGCACACCTGATCCTCTTTAGCAATATGGTGATTGACTTGGATCCAGAGTCTGTATGAGCCTGTCCTGAAGGAGCCAAGGGAGATATGCAGGGCATGAGTCTAGTATCTGTGTAAGTATCCAGGACGAACAATAATCCCATTTTGAATATCTAAGAAGTGCTCGACATAAAAAGCCATCCTTGGACATAGTCCCCCTAGAGGATCCACCCAAGTTCGTATGATATACTGCCTATAGATGTCAAGTCTGACATGCCTGTTCAACTCCTGCCGAGAGGGGAGTAGGTGAGTAGGAGTGTCTAATGAGAACTGGTATGGAGGAAGACAGTCGATGTCGATCCCAACTAAACTCAGTAGGATAGTAGCCTGAGCATACCAATAGCGGGCTCTAGTAGTTGGATTGGAGTCTACAAAAACAACTGAGGAGCAATAGGCTAAGTAAGGGTATCTGTGTTGCCTTCAATCGAGTCTGCAAAACCATGAAGATGGTGGAGAAACCAGATTAGGTCAAAAATGGCTGTAAGCCTGAATGGGTGAGCTCCAAACTTAGCCAAAATAATACTGTGGGGGGTCAATTTGTGACATCTAATAATTTGACGGAGGAATAGAGTTTGGGTACGCTCGATCATGGCCCAATCCGAGTCTAAAAGGGAGGACCCCAAGCCACTGCACCATAGAGCACTATGGGTCTTACTAAGGAATCCGAGAGGGATAGCTCAGATGATGTGCCTTGAAAGTGATGTCTAAAGCACTATCTCTCGAGCATGGCAAGGGAACCCAACCCTTTACTAATCTAAGGCTGAATGGTTGATCTCAAGCTAAAACGAGATCCATAAAACTTAACCCCAAGGTATATGTAAGATGATGTAATCTCGACTTCCTGACCCTCGAAGTGAAAATGGAGATGTGAGGTCTTCAAACCATTAAAACTCAACCCCAAGGTATGTGTAAGATGATGTAATCTCGACTTCCTGACCCTCGAAGTGAAAATGGAGATGCAAGGTCTTCAAACCATTAAAGACCATAACACGAGTCTTCTCAAGGTTCACGACTAGCTATCTCATGTCACAAAAAGATGCAAGTCTATCAAAAATCCTTTGAAGACCCACAGGAGAAGAAACAAGAAGAACCACATCACCAACAAAGAGAATGATGGAGATCAATACCTGGTGTAGATGACAACCATCAGCTGGAAGCAAGGATTCTCTGAGAAAAGCCTCGAGCTCATCAATGTAGGTGGGTGAGAGAGGGCAACCCTGCTTCACCTCAAAGGTGCTCTAGATAGGGTCAGAGAGGCCCTCTGTGGTCCCCAGTCTACCAATCACTCTCTCATTTAACCTCATGATAGCCGTCAATAAGATCTTAGAAATACCAATATCTCCCAGTCTTTGAAAAAGGGCCACTTTGGGGATGGAATCAAAAGCCTTACAAAAATCCACAAAATAGTAGTAGACTTTATTTGAGTGGTTTGGAGCCTCCTCAATAATAGCTCATAGTGTAAAGATATGATCCATGGTTTGGTAGTCTGCCCTGAATCCTGCTTGACCCTTAGCCCTACAATTCCTCCTGTTGAGCTCACTAGATAAAATAGTATTCAATGTTGTAGCATAAAGTTTGGCAAATGTATGCCCAATCATGATGGTCCTATAGTTTCTGGGATCAGAGGTCTACCCAAACTTATGGATCGGGTGAATAACGTGTCTTGACCAAGAGTCCAGAAAGCCAAAACAAACTGCTCTATTAAAGAGTGTAGAGAGATAAGGGCCTAGGATCGTGGTGTTGAGCTTGAAGAGCTTAGCCTAAAAACCCTCCTCATCAGCCACCCTACTGCATCTCATAAGTCTGATGGCCTCATAAGTGCTGGAGGTGGAGAATAAGTGACAATGGGGGAGTGGGCTAGGAAGGGGAGTGAGCTGACCCGAGATATCATACAACGTGGAGACATGAGAGGCAAGGAGGTGAAGGTTGGGGGTGGACTGGGGTTGGCTACGCAGGGGGAACATGATGCGCCAAAACAACTTGGGATACTAAATGAGCATGTCACGGAGGGATTTGCCTTATGAAGCAATAAATAGTCGCTTCTTATGGCGAAGAAAGCATTTGTAGGAGAGTCATAAATTAGTGAAAGTGGGGGAATGAGTATCAAAAGGTAAGCATAAGGAGGAGTGGAAGGTTTTACAAGCCTCATCAAACCACTAGTTCATGGGACAAGTATCTAGTCGAGCAGATTTGGGAGTGTTGGGAATGTAGTGGTGAGGGATAGAGAGGAGAGACGACTCCCAAATCACAGTAGCTAGTGAGTGAAACATGGTGGACACCTGACTGTGATCCATGAAGCTAGTGGGGCAGAGGAATCTTCTCAAATGGAAAATAAAGAGGTCTTGATCACTATCCTTAAAATAGAAACAGGTAAGGGGGTGGTTCTAGGCAGGATGACTAGAGATGGGTGGTAGAGGGTGGGAAGAAATGCAGACCAAAAGGCTAAGGAGGGCATGATCTGCCAGGGGAAGATGAGAGATAGAAAAGTTTTGGATGGAGGGAAGGAAAGAAGCAACAATGAGGAATCACCAAATCGGAGGACTCACAGAGCTGGAGAAGGTGGTGACCATAGCAAGTTAGAGGTTCATTGTGATCCTCAGAGAAAAGCTGAATCCCCATACTAGTAGGATCCCTCTCAGTAGTACAAATCAAGTCAGACCCATAGTCATACTAGGGGTTCTGGAGATCTTTAGTCAGTGTATTAAATTCTCCCAAGATGATGATGTCACCCCTAGCCCCAAACTTGGAGATGCTCTCGAATAGGTCTGTAAAAGGGTTCTCATCCTCAACACTATGAATGACGTAAGATGAGGAAGTTGGCAAAAATTAACAAACGAAAATGAAGATATCTCTCTGATGGCAATTGGTGCTACCAACACGGATCCACATAAATTTTGCCTGAGAGTTAGAAAGAACCAATGTGGTAGTACTAAACAGATCATCTCTAATCAAACAAGCAACCCCACCAGAACGATGCACACCACCTACAATGCGGACCTCCTCTCTGCAAACTGAAGGCCACTGATATCCTGTGTAACTTGGAAGGGGCTGAGCAGGACCCTCATGAGTCTCAGTAACAACCAACAAATTAGCATACCCAACTGCATCATGAAGTAAGCTTGGCAAAGACCACAGGGAGCTATTGCAATTCTAATAGTTGACAGGAAGAGAGCCAATGGAGGGCTTAGACTTGCCCAACTATTGGTGCTCAAACTGGCATTTGGCTTGGGTATGTCTCACATCCCAACCCTTGGGAGGTGAATCATGAATAACTGCTTTTAGATTCCTTATTACTGGCCGTTTCCCATTACTCCTTGCTTCTACCACGAGGCTCCTAGAGTGCTTTAGTTCAACTACCTATGACTTTGTGAGGTCCTCATCAAGAAATATCTTTGTGGGAAGAAGGAAGAGCTTCTTCTTTTCCCTGAGAGCTTGTAGTTGATCAGCCAATGAGAGAAACCTAATAAAAAGGGTGTCATCGTGTCCAAACCATGCTCTGTCAAATGTAATATTGGAAATACCTAGTTGCTTGCTGAGAAATGAGTAGCTTATCGGGAGAGGATCAATGGAGGACAAAGGAAGACCTCTAACTCGAAGGTTGAGTTCCTTGAAGCACCTCACCCGATCCTCTATCAACTTCTCTTGGACAATTTTTTTGACCTCAGGCAGAGGCGCAGTGTTGGAGTTTTTGCAAGTGGATGCCCAAGTTTTAATTTGCTGCTCTGTTTTAGTCAAAAGAGATGTTTGTTTATTAGCAAGCTTGGTCTGCTTGTTCTTGAGGTTTCCCATATCCCCGAAGTCTTCAATAATGGAGCTGATATCTTTTGTAATGCCTATTGCTTGTGTGGTAAATGTTTCAGAGAGGTCTTGGATGCGTGAAGAATTAGCCACAACCTACTGGTTCAAATCATTCAATGATTGAGATAGGGAGTGAATAGTGTCCTGGAGAGTTTGATTCACTAATTCATACTTCTGCAACTGTAGTAATAGACCTTGGAAAACTGCTAAGAGAGAAAGAGTTGTAACTTTCAGAGTTGCATTATCCTTCTCCAATAATGTCAAGCGGTCAACTATCTGCTGTAATGTTGCAGGATTGGGTGGGGGTTCCATGATTCAAAATAGTACTACACAAAAACAAAACTAATCCATATATTAATAAACCAAAGCAGATACTATACCCGACATTCTATCAAACAGTTCACATACAATCTTTTCTTGCGGTGGGTAATCTACTTGCAGAGGTATTTTGTTAAACACTTGAGCCTCAATCAGAGAGAGAGGGAGAAGTGATAATGCTACCTTGCCTATATGACATAATGCCTGCATATATTGTCACTTTTAAGTGAAAAAATTGGCTCAAAACTTCTTTACTCTTATCATTTTCACTAATGCCCACAATCGAACTTCTAGGCAGCAAACCGATGCCTGCTGAGGAGCCCACCCTGTGATCATCATACCACGATCCACAGTGCACTCTCGAAACCCTAGTTGAAGAAGAGCATCCTATAGCATCTCACACCTGGGAGGGTTCTTCAATACCCACACAAACATTCCACCACTCAATCCAACCCAACAATTGGGTTAGTCTTGGCTGAAGGTTTCAAACATTCCTTATGTGGGCCCGAGTGGCATGATGGTGAAGGCATGACATGTTGAGAAAAAAAGTTGGCAAAGAGAAACATGGTGGTGAGTTATCTACTGAATATAAAAATTAATGGGAGAGTGGTTTGACAAATTGTCACATCTAGTTAAGGCATAACGGGCAATTCTAAAGAAGCCCCATAAGAAAAAAGAAAATTTGTGGAGATCATAGCATGATCTAGCCTCTTAGCTACTCTATCAATCCATGCTCAAGAATTGTTGCAAGTGTGTTAGGCCACATGCATGATGCAACGTTTGAAATTGGGTTCATAAAAGTCCAATTTTTTGCACATGTAAAACTAGGCTTCCCTCTCACCAGTTGGTAGATGAAAAGTGAATGTCATCCTTATCAAAAGCCACCTCAACCATATTAAAATCACCACACAATATCCAAGTTGCATGGGATAATGAATCAACAATCCACCACCATAGAGAAGCTTTGTCAAAAGAGTCATTGGGACCATAAAGATTAATAACAATAACATGATGATTATCAATATTAAATAAAATCCACACCAACTTGTGGCAAGGGTCCTCTCTATGAGAGAGAATTGAATTCTGCCAATGCGAAGCCAAGAAAATAACAAAACCTCATCTATTACTCTCATGTGAAGATGAACGAATTGAACTCTGAGGCTAAATCAATTTATAATTGGAAGAGAGAAGAAAATCTACAACCTAGATCTCTTGAAGACAAAGGAAATCTACTCAAGAAAATTGATAATGAACATCTCAGATTAAATATTTGTAGAGGAGGTTGGCGAGACCTCAAACATTCCAAGAGAAAAAATTCATCAAAAATTAGTATTCGTTGTTTCCTTACTCCCTAGAGAGAATAAATTGTTATGTAGGAAGGCCGATTCAAAGCTGAAAGATGGGTAAAGGTCCCTTGGAAAAAGTTGTTTCTTATTGGTTCCAATAATGTTGAATTCATCACACTTAGAAGGGTTGAGAGATTGACAAAAAAGAGAGCCAGTAAACTCTGTTGAGGTTGTAATTGGAATGGTAGAAACTAGAAAACCATGGAAGATGGGGTGTGACTTTGAAGGAGCTAGAACATTCCTTAGACACAACAGGTTTGAAACCATAGTGACAACCTTTGTTGTTGAGTATGAAAGAGATGTAGTAACCACTATTGTCTAGGTTGCCTCATCCTTTTGAGTGTCTGAGGGATGAGGAGCAACTGATTCCTTTGTTCACACTGGTTCCTTTGGTGCAATCATAGGATGAGAAGTGACCAAGGGACAATCTCATATTTTATGGTCTACCGAATGATATCAAAAACAAATATTAGGCAGTTTCAAGTGCATAATCTTTTCAAAAAAATAATGGCCACCAATTTGAATGTCCAAGGACATACAAAGATCTTGAGCAAGATCAATTTCAACACAAACCAATTTTGGGGGGTGGGTATGGTAAAACCAATTGGGTTCCAGCCAAATGACATAGCCAAAAGATTTACAAATGTTGGCAAAGAAAGACCAACAGGGAAAAGGCAAATGTTAGAATTCAATCTACACAGGGACTTTAAGTTTCTTATTATTAGAGGCTTGAAAGTCTCAAGACCAAGGTTAGAAAACCAATAGAGATCTATGGACATACCAAGGGCCATTTTAAAGAATGATATTAATATATGAAGGGTTGCAAAAAAGAAAAAGAAAAAGATCTTTAGTGAGGTTTTGGACTCTATCAAGGCGAATCCCATAAGAGGGAGTGAAGACTTGGAAACCCAATACTTGAGCGCACTCTCAAAAGGAATTCTACCTTGAATGAAATATCCTATAAGTAAGATTTTCAAGTCATTCACAAGCTTGATCAAAACCAATTTTTGGTAAAATGACACTAGGGGTAAGAGGCTTACCTCGTGGAAGACCTTGGAAAAAAAAACCCTAGGATTCTTGCTCGAAGGAGTCAATAACATCAACGAGAAACACTTTGGCAACAACAATAGTAGTTGAGCCCAGAGTGGTTAGAGCAATTTAAATAAAATAAAAAATATCTTGCAATAAATGGGAGATGTATGACAATCCTAAGAGGAGTATACAAATGTGGAAGGAAGGCTAACAAACAAACAAAAGGAAACTTGTTGGATACTCAAACATGTATACCAAAACCGCATCCAAATTCTTAATTATCTTCATATTTGATAAATACATATAAATGAGGGTGCATGTATCTTTATTGTTTATTATATAATTGGGATATAGCTAGGATTTACTATATAATCTCATATGTATTTTATTTATTAATTTTCAAATCATAACGATTTATTCCTATTTTTAGATCTTTCTAAAAGCATTTAGTATGGCTTGTTTGTGACATAAGAATGATATTTATAATATTAAAAAAATGTTGAATAAGAATATTGTCTACAAAAAATAAAAATACTTTATACAATAAAATAAAATACTTTATATATATATATATATTCATAAAAAAAAGGATTTTCAAATTAATTAAAATAAAAAAAGAAATATTTAACTAATATTTCTTATTTATTTATATATTTCATTCATAGTATATCGTATTTTTCTTGTATATAGCTATATTTTGATCCATTAGCTATTGTAAGTGGTTACATAGCTATACATTACTCATATAGCTATTTTATTATATAATAGCCAATATATTAATAGCTATTATACGTATATATAGGCAGGATATATGTTAATTGTTGTTTCTATATATATGTAGCTATTTTTTCTGTTTAGTTTCCTTTTTTTAAATCTTTTTCTTTCATTTTTTCTTCTTTCTTATACTTTTTGGTGGGGGTACCTTTTTGCTATTTTTTCTATTTTTTAGCATTGCATGGTTTTACGAGCTTCCCCCTTCTCTTCTTATAATTCTTGAGAAAGGTCCAGTCTGCATATCTTACTACCCTGCACTTTCTTATCCTGATGATGGATCATGTAGTGTGATCCGAAACGTTGATGAAATAAACAAACACAATCTAATCCAGAAAACTCAGTACTTTACAAATGGATTGTGGAAATCTGTTACTGTTAAATATTAGTTCGTCATAATCAAGAAAAAAATGGCGATCAATTGCGAATTAGCGAAAAATGCAGAGCAAAGTACAATACATCGAATCCAAACTGCAAAACTTAGGTCAAATTTCGGGCAAAATCTCAAAAAAGCCTCAAAGAAGTGGTGTAGACCACTGTTGAGAAAGAAACAGAATGGAGCGAAATCAGGCTTTGAGGTCAAATTATCAAACAAATTCTCCATTTTGGAGAATGTTGAAAACAGAGATGGGAGCATTCGGCACCACAAACATGAAGCGAATCCTTTACAAAATGATTCACATTGCAGATCAGGGTTTCCTAAAAGGGCACAAAGAGATTCATCACATGCCCTAGATTTGCCAAGTCATCGACCACTATCATTCTTCACTATCAACAAACTGGAGGAACAATTCAGGGTTTTTCATCTTATAGAATACGCTCATCCCAACTTTGGTAAGCCGACTCTTCTTTCATTTTCAACCCCATCTAGATTAGGCAATGCATCATCCGAGGACCCTAGACGACCATGTTCATATATCCCTCCGCATTGCCGTTCTGAGCTTTCTGCCTTGAGGGTTTCCATTAATCCTAAAGGCATTCTTAAAAGTCAAGCTTTGCCTATAGATGCAACTCCTTCCATCTCCCTCGAGGATGAAGAAATTGAAGATGCTTGGATCGAATGCAAAACTTATGGTATCTTTGCAATTTGGTGTGGTCCTAAGGATGACTTGTTATTGCTCTCCAATTGGTTAGAGAAAATTGCGGGTCATAGGTAAGTATTTCTTATTTCTGAAATTGTTCTTTATTTAAATTGTAAAGATGAAGCTTCTAAAAAAGAACTCACAGTTTTTTTTGAGTGTTTCTTTAATGGGCATATTGTCAAATTCATTGATTGGCAACCTAATTTTAACTTAGAAAGTTTAGATTTCATGTGCCCTATTTGGGTCAACATTCAGTCTCTTCCTCCGAAGTTGAATCATTTAGAGATTCTCACATCACTAGGGTTTGGTCTGGGAGAGCTTCTAGGCATAGATGCATCCTTCTAGTATTATAACAATGTTAAATTGCTTATTAAAACTAACTATAATCAATTTAGTCAAGGAATTAGAAAAGTGGTAACAAAAAGAGCGACATATGAATGTTTTGTACATCGATTCAAAGGGGAAATATCAGAAATCATTAAGGTTGAGAAGGGGAAGGTATCAAATTTTGAAACCTTACCACGTACCTCAAACTTACAGACTATACTCCCAAAGTTTAGTGTTCAAAGGAAAAATTTGAGGGTTCAATCATGTATTTTGGAGCCTTTTGATCTAAATTTTGATCAATGTAAACCTCAAATAGATTTATGGAGTGGCAACATATCCAACAGTGAAGGTATTTCAGATTCTAAGGGAAGACTCAAATCTGTTATTGTGGCTGAGCATAGTAAGAGGCTAGATTCATCAACCAGAAAGGATGTAACAACAAAAAGGATCAAGAAAAATAAACAAGAAGCTTCCAAGATTAACACATAATTGATATTATTATCAAAAGACAATAGAAATAGGACATCCAATGAGAAGGTACAACATAAGGAGTAGGAAAATCTAGGAAAGAATGCAAGGGAACAGAGATCACCAGAATCTAGTAGAAATAAACAGTTGAGATCAAATGATAATGTTGACAAAGTCTTCAAAGAGAAGCAAATGGTTCTCACAGGAAATGCAGATACAGATAGTTTGTTGAAATTACCTCAGCCAAAAAAGGATGCAAGGGTTCCAATAGAAGCTGGTATAGAGGATGTAGAGAATTTGTTATTATTTGGAGCAAAATTAGACTCAAGTGAGCCCCTTGCACCCTCAAAGGTTACATCAAACTTGAATCAATGTCAAATACAAGAAAGTATTGAAAGAACACCGTACAAAGAAGACTTCATCAAGTCTTCCAAGTTTTGACAGATTCCTTCAGTTATCTGAAGTTCTCCATTCACCCCAATAGAGAATCCTAACAAAGCGGATTGCTATAAGGCTGAGAGCTCCTTGATAAAGGAGGTGCAAGAATTCCTAAATAAAGAAGATAATTCAGAGGCAGACTTAAATGATCTAAATACAAGAGATGAGAATCTTGAACATCTAACAGATGAATTAGTTCAAGTATTTAGTCTCGAGGATATCAACAACAATACAAAGGCTCAAAAGGCAGAATTGATTCAAATAATCATCAAATTAGGGGGTAATAACTATTATTGCAAAGATCTCAGAAGAGATTTGATGTGTATAGAGGTAGAGGATAATGCTATGAGACAAGATTAGATCACTGGCATGAGTCCTAAGGCAATAGATAATGGGAACAACGTGGAAAATATGACAGGAAATGGAATTGAAGAAGATTCTCAGAAGGGTATAATTAATAAGATCGTCAGAGAGTTAGAATCTAAAGATATAGAGGGGAAATCTGAATAGAAGAAGACCAATGAGTTAATTTTAGGGAAAGTTCTAGAGCATCTTGGGATTTAGCGGAACCAAGAAAATTTGAGCTCTCCTAATTATGGCAAGACGAAGGGTAAAAGAGGCAGAAGATCATTGAAGGACCTTAGGGAAGTAGAAGGACTTAGCAGAGAGTAGCGAAAGATTGATCAGCTACTAAATGTTGGGAAGGGGAAGTGCCTTCCCAAAGAGGCATGAAGATTACAACGTGGAATGCTAGGGGACTAAATGCCCCTAGCAAGAAAAGGTTAGTAAAACAAAATCTCAAATCTTTTGAATTAGATATCATTATAGTTCAAGAAACTAACTAAGGATAGCAATTAAATTAGAAAAAATGTTAGTTATATGGGGCTCTTTCTTCCAAGAATCTGCAAGAGCGTCTGGTGGTTTAGGAGTTTTATGGAATCCTAGGAAGGTATCACTTAGCTGTCTTAATCATAGTCCTAATTGGATTAGTTCTAGTGTCAAGAGTCTCAAGTCAAATCTGCAGTTTATTCTTATTAATGTTTATGGTCCTATCAGCTACATGGATAAAAGAAATGTCTGGGCTGAAATTAGTAATTTTATTCTCAACTTCAAGGACAACTCCTTTATGATAGGAGGATATTTTAACACTATTTTAGACTTATCTGAAAAAACAGGTGGTATCCATCATCTTTCACAATCTTCTTTAGACTGTAAAGCTTGGGTCAGAAATCATGACATGATTGATGTTCCCATTAGCAATGGGCACTACACATGGAATAACATGAGGAAAAACTTTGCATATATTGCAGAGAAATTGGATAGGTTCTTCATTATAGGAGATCTAGACGAAACCAATTTTAACTTTCAATCTACTATTTTGCCTATCGTTGGGTCTGATCATTACCCAGTTCATTTAGAACTCTCTAAACCTCTCTAAACCCACTAGGAACCCATTTAAATGTGAAAAAATGTGGTTCCTAGATCCTGCTTTCATTGAAAACATCAAAGCTTGTTGGGAGCAAGACATAGTAGAAGGTTTGAAGATGTTTGTTTTTGTTTCCAAATTAAAATAATTAAAGAACACATTGTAAAATGGAACAAAGATCATTTTAATAATATTTTTATAGAAAAATTAGAGATAGAAAATCAATTAAGAAATCTAAACCTAGAAATTATAAAGTACGGTATGAACAAAGATAGCTATTTGTTAGAAAAAGAGTTATTGGCTAAACAAGAGTCAATTTTATCCAAAGAAGAGATTTTTTGGCATAGAAATCTAGGGAAAAATGGTTGGATGAAGGGGATCGAAATACCAAATTTTTCCATAACTTGACTTTATATAATAGATCTAAGAATAAAATAATGAGTATCAAAAATCACTTAGGTAATCGGGTTGAGAAGCCAAGCGATATTGCCAATACCTTTGTAACACATTTTAAGGATATCCTAAACAACTATGAAGGGTCAAATAAAGTGGCACAAGATAAGATGCTCAAATTTATACCTAAATTAATCTCTGCTGAGAATAATAAGTTTTTAAATAAACCCATTACCTTGGAAGAGGTGAAATCAATAGTTTTTAATATGAACCCTGATAAATCTCATGGACCTGATGGTTTTCAGGCTTTTTTCTTCCAAAAATGTTGGGATATTATTGGGGTTGACTTATGGAAGGCTATTGAAGCCTCAAGAAATGGCGGAGCTCTGCTATCTGAAATTAATTTTTCCTTTATCACATTAATCCCCCCAAAAAAAATCCTGAATCTACTGGGGATTTCAGGCCTATCCCCTTATGCAATACAATTTATAAGATCTTTTCCAAGATCATAGCAAACAAGCTTAAAGGTTTTTTTACCAAAGTTGATCTCCGAAGAACAAACAGGCTTTGTTCCTGAGAGATCTATTCTTGACAACATCATTACTATTCAAGAAACAATTCATTCAGCCAACAAAAGCAAGGATCCTTGCATGTTTATGAAACTTGATATCCAAAAAGCATATCATATGGTAGATTGGAGATTTCTGTGTAAGGTTCTTGAAGCTTTTAGATTCTCTCATCAATGGATCAATCTTATTTTAAAATTCATATCTACGCCTAAAATATCAATTCTGATTAATGGTACACCTAAAGGTTTCTTTGAAATTTCAAGGGGTATTTGGCAAGGTGATCCTTTATCACCTTCTCTCTTCATCATTATGGTTGAAGCTTTTGGGAGAGCTTTATCTGATTCTTACTAGAAATAGTTAATTTCAGGTATTACTGTCACTAGAAATATGCTTAATATTACTCACCAATAATACACTGATGATATGATTCTTCCTAGCAAAACTACTATTTCAGAAGCTAAAGGATTCAAATCTATCATAAAATCGTATATGATGGCCTCCGGTCAAAAAGTTAATGAGGCAAAATTTGAGATTTTCTTTATAAACATGAATAAGGAAATTGAAGAAAAGATTTGTGAATTCATGGGGTATAGAAAAGGACAATTTTCGTGTAAGTATTTGGGAATTGCACTTGACAAGGGCTCCAAATCCTATAAGGTGTGACACAACACTATCAAAAAATTGGATGCCAAGATCGGGGGATGGAAAGATAAATGGCTCTCGAAAGTAGGTAAGGTTACTAAAATTAGTTCAGTTCGTTCTGCCATTCCTAGTTATCCCATTTCCTGCCTCCCTCTTTTGAAGAGCTATCGCAACAAATTCAAAACTAAACTTAGGAATTTTCTTTGGAAGGACTATGAAGAAGACAAAAAGATAGCGTTAATCAAATGGGAAAATATTTGTAGACCTAAGGAAATGGGAGGACTTGGTGTGAAGAACCTAGAATTGCAAAATGAAGCCTTGGGTGCAAAATTGATTTGGCATCTGTAGAAAGAAAGAGATAAAAAAAAGGGAAAATATTATATATAAAAAATATCTCATATTGGAAGACCCTATTTCAATTTTCAGAATGATCAATCCTCCTAGGGGTTCTGAAACTTTGAACTTTATACTGAAATGTTGTGATCTTATAGGCAAGTTTCTTACATGGGATGTTGGCATAGGTGATAAGGCCTTATTTTGGGAAGACTCCTAGGATGGCCACCCCCCTATAGTTTCCAAACCCTATCCAAAATATTTAAAGGACTTGTTAATCTCTCAATGGGGGAATACATTTTTTAATTATAAAACTAATATTATGAGTAATGGTGTGGCTATATGGGTTTGGAAATTGATGGAAGATTTGGGTGTAGATCCGGTGGAAGTAGATGCTTATCTCATGATTTTATCTGATAGGGTAGTCAAGTAGTCGAAGAAGCAAGATGAACTTATATGGGCTGCTGCCAATGATGGCAATTATAGAGTAAAGGATGGCTACAAAGCTTTACTTTATTCTCAAAGTTGGGATAGAGTCGATATCCCACTCAAGCTATGCTGGGATGAGGCCTGTCTTCCTAAGGCTAGTTTCTTCCTTTGGGTAGCCTTCCAAAAAAGGATTTTGACCATTGAGAGACTTAGCAAATTCGAGATTCATGGTCCTTCCAGATGTGTGCTATGAAAACAAAACTATGAGGACCTAAACCACTTCCTTTTTAGGTGTCCATATGTGCAAAATTGTTGGGAATGGCTTAGATTTAAGCTAGGTTGGTCTATGCCGCTCCCTTAATCTTTTTGGGACCTTCTTATAAGTTGGCCTACCAACTTGACTAAGGGAGTTTATAGTAAACTTTGGAATACTTGTCCATCCATTGTATCTTGGGAGATTTGGAAGGAAAGGAATAGGTGTATCTTCTAGGATTCCGAACTAAAGTATGAGGACTTAATCTTAAAAATCGAGGCTAGTATCATGGAAGTTACTAACTCCCATCTTAGAAAATGTATGAAAGAAGAAGGATTCTTCTCTATCTGGGATGGTCTTATGAAAAAGAATTGGGTCAACTTGATTAACCCTCCTCTTGTTTATTTTTAAAAAAGAAAAGAAGATAGAGCTAATTGTAAATGGTTCCCTCCCCCCGCCTCGATTGGTTGGTCCAAACTCAATTTTGATGGAGCGGCCCGAGGTAATCCTGGCATAGTAGGAATCAGATGTATCATCAATAATGATTCTAGTCAATGGTTAGCAGAAAAAGCTATGGCCATCAGGCCTACCTCTAATAACTTGGCTATATTAGAGGCGTTGGAATTGGGGTTGCATTTATGTTTGGAGGTTGGGATAACCAAAGTGGTTATTGAAGATGATTCTTAGATTATTCTGAATGTTATTAGAAAACGCTCTACCCCCAATTGGGTCCTTAACTCCAGACTTGATGCTGTCCTTGATCTTTTTGATTGTTTCGAGGACTACCAAATTTGTCACATTTATTGTAAAGGTAATCAGAAAGTGGATCAGCTTGCAAATAAAGGTGCCGATGGTGTTAATATTCACTTCATGAAGGATTTGCTTTTGCCTAAAAATATTCCTAACTTATAGTAGCTAAGTTTCTCTCATTAATATATGTGCTTTGTATTGATTGCATAGGAAATAGGTTTTACTTACTTGAATTATGTAATTTGTGTTTGAAGTTAGTCATGGTGGTGCATGACTGATTTCACTTTAGGTTTGAGTTTGTTACTTATTAAGTGTTATAGAACTAGGGATCTATGTATGATGAATTGCCCAATTAGATCAAATCATGATGGGCTTCTTGCTAGATGATTATCATTTTTTACACTATGTTTCCATCATGACTTGGTCTGATGGTGTCATCATCATTATGAGGCGCATCAGTTTCTCTCTAGATCTTTCCTTGTTTTGTTTTTTATGGGATTGTCTTCTCTCGAGTTTTTCACCTTTTCTCTTTGCAACAATGGACACTAACATTATGGTATTCCACTCCAAAGAATCACATACCATGGCCTTTCATGGCCCTATGAGGCCTAAATGCTGGAAAATAATCCTAAACCCATCATACGATATGTCGAGGATTGCAGTAGGTAGGGTGATCAGAGAAGACATTTTTTACTATAGTTACACCTGGTGAACAAATAGTAGCATTATTAGATCCTTCATTGGCTGTCTAGTCACAGCAAAGGTGGATCATGATTTAATAATTCAACTTTGTAATGACATTTTTCAATCAACATGGTAAAAGGGTCTGGAGAATGCAGTAAGGAGCATTGATAGCAAGCTGTGTATACCGCTTCCTAAGAAATATATGGCTTTCCCTCTAGGTTCCTCTGAGCTGGACATGACTTTTTGTCAGCCTTCACTGATTATCTATGAGATCCTCGCATTCTACACCCAGTGGCTGAAAATGGAGGCGAGTATACCGTTTCTTTTAGATTGGAGAGGCATCGTGGTAGAAGTTAATAGGGTTTGGTTGATGCAATACCTCAATGTTTTTCATGCGTATATCCATCCAAGAGTTTCATTTGATAACCTGGAAGCCTTGATCTTCTATACTCCTAATGCAAAAAAGACAAGTAGATTCAAGGTTGGTTTTGAGCTCCCCCCTAACTTTTAGGTGGAAAATCCTAACGACATTTCGGAAGTCATTATGGTTTTCCTAGGATAGGGTTTACGGTTGGATGGGCTCCCTCACTTTCTCTTTTGGCCTATAGGCAATTACTCTATTTTTTGTTATTTGCATTAGGTCAACTAGGGTTTTTTTTTGGTATAAGAATGTCTAGTCCTCTGTATTAATGATCAAATATCTTTTAGGTTTAAAGTTGTATATCACCCTTTCTGTAAGATAACATATATAATTAATATATATATCATTTTATCTTAATGTGGATGCTAGATCTGTATTTTAAACGACTCTAAATTTGGTATTTTAAATATTTCTCTATTCCTTGTTTCATGTATGATCTATTTCTCATAATTTAGATGATCTATTTCCCATAATTTAGATGATGGAAGTTGATTATTTATTTAGTATTGGTCACTCATTTACTTTAGATCTTGGATCCACTACGATTATAGACTTGTTCCAAGTGGTTTTCTTCATAGATCAGATTTGGGTTTCTAAGGATTAATGTATTATTATCTTAGTAATTTTTGTGGTTAGTTATGAGCATTAATCACTTTTGACTCAGACCTTTTAATCACTTTTTCAATTGTCTGATTATGGTATTTAAGTAGGTTGGTATGCATATTTCTTCAACATTTTGATAAAGATTTCTTCGCTATGCATTACTAGTAATTGGATAATTTTCTCCGTTGCGAGATTGTTTCCTGATATCCTCATGTCTTGGAAGGATCTACTTGAAGCTTTTTCTCTGATATTGGTGAGAATAATAATTGCTTCTATTTCTTTCATGTTTAGGCATTAATATTTGTTTAGAATATTTGATTATGGCATTTTCTGTGATTGATTCTAAATATGTCGTCACAATGAATATTAAAGATTGCAGTATTTAGGTTGGTTTCTACTATTTCATATGGCTTTGATGTTGAATTTAGGGGGTTAACTTTAATTATGTTTGGAGGTTACTGCCTCTATTGTTGAGATAGATAAAGTTCACAAGAGTTGTGGGACAGTGAATTTTGTGTTTGATTACCTTCTTAGAATGTTTCAGTTATTAGTATGTTTAGGATATATCATATGATTGTGTTTTCTATTTGTTATTTCTTTCCTTATTTTTATGTTTAGATCCCTTATGGTTTATTTATTAATCGTCATTGTAGTCATAACTTTAGACTTAATTTGTCTAGAAGTTTTATGATCGGTTTTTTATGTCTTGTTGATGCTTGTTCTATGATCTCCCTTTGTTAGCATTCTAATTTGGTATTGTATACTTTGGTTCTATTTGATTGTTATTTATAAAATTACCAAAGACTGGAAATCTTTTTCCCATGAAAGCTGGTTTGGCAGACATACTTTTATGTGGTTTTGCTTGATTGCTAACGTGTTAACTGTCTAGCTCAATTAGAGGAAGGATTGTTTGATGATGAAGAATCTCTCACACAAGGGATATGATCGTTTATCAAGTAGACATAGCTCTTCCTTTGTATAACATATAGATGTGATGTACATTTTCAAAGGGTTTCATTCCCTCATATTTTTTAAGCTATATACAGTTGATATATTCACTGGGGTATGCCCCTTTCAAAATGTAATAATATAGGACATTTGTCCTAGGCTAGATTGGAGGTTTTCTTCTTCGTTCTTTCTCACCAGTGCCCGTTTGAATGGAGTTAAGCTTTTGTAAACCTTTTTAAGTTTAATAAAATTAATCAAGGCCTAGGCCATTCACCAATTAAAAATAAAATAAAAAATTATTAGTTTTTCATGCTAATTTATATTCATTTTATTATTCTTCTTTCAATTTATTATATTTAACTTTGTAAATAAAAATTCCATAATTTTAATTTTATTTAATAATTTAAAGTATGAAAAAATGTAAAATAATATTTTTAAAAAGAGGTGTAAACACTTTGACCAAGCTTTATAAACCTACCATAAAGGTTTCATATGAAGACATATCAATTTAATCATCACAACATGATACTATTAGTAAATTTAAAACAATATTACTTAGTTATGTAATTTCTTAATTATTTGTTTATTCATCTTTTAATTGATTATACTTTACCTTATAAAAATATTTTTTATTAACTTTTATATATTTCATAAATTCTAGTTTTTCATTTTTAAAATTTGGAATTATTTGGAATGAGATAATTGCAATTTAATGTAGATCAATGGAATAATTTATTTGTTGTCTTGTAATGGCCGAGTTAAGCCTACTTAAGCACACTTGTGTAATTTGTCACTCTGTGTCTCTCTTATCAAAATAATATAATAATTTTTTTTTGAGTTTAAATTGTAACTCCTCTTTGTCCAATCACGAGTTTACTTTGGTTGATATATTGATGTCAGGATAGGAAAACTTCATTTTTTATTCAAGGCAATTAGGATTTAATAGACTCTTATTAAGTCTATTGAAAAATTGGCTGTTTTGACTTTCACGACTCTTTCATATTTACAAATTTAATTATAATATTTCACAAAAGAAACAAATTATAAATATTTGACATTAGTGATTTTACTACATTACCAGTATATAGTTTTGGTAATAGTGGGATATTTGTTTAATTGTTGGTAAATTTTCAATAAATCTAGGTGTTATTGGTTTCACTTTATTTTGTCTCTCCTTGTTGTCAAAACAATATGACAACTTAAGCTCACTTTGGTTAATGCGATGATGTCACTTTATGGGACAACTTTGTTTTTCATTGACAAGATTTAATCAAATGAAAAATTGCATGTTTAACTTCTAGAACAATTTCACATTTACAAATTCTAATTTGGGGTTTTGAATTAAATGGTATTATATTAGTACATTATAGTGAAAGTATATTATATTTTAGATTGCATCGATGATAATTAAAGTATTAAAACTAACTATTTTATAAATTGTAGTGTATAAAATTGTTATTAATTTTAAAAGAAATTATTCAATTGATAAAAATAACTATCAATAACAAAAAATCAAACAAGATATTTCATGAAGGGTACTCTCCTTATCAACACAAACACACACAACAAATAGAGGAATAACAATAATTTGCTAGGACAAAAAATGAGCTTCTTATTATCTCCAAAAGTATGGACATGCAAATTTTAGGAATACAACATGCAAAGCCACATGAACATTTTCCTTACAATATTTTATACATTAGAGCCACCACCACCAACCCAAAACTACCCTAGACAACCCTACGAATCTTCTTTATATAAACGATTTTCCACTTCCTAAGAAGGTTCTAGAATTTTAGCGTCAAAAACTAAGGCTGACTGACCCTACATTATTATTATTTTTTATATTTTAATACATGAGAGTTGGTCCAAACAATTTCATTTTATAATTTCAAGTAGCACAACTTTTGAAGACCATAACCCTTGAACTGTTGCTCCAATTGACTTCGATTACCCCTTTTCATAAATGACACATCTTTATCTATAACACATGACTTGCACAAACTCTAGTTTTCTAGGGTTGGACCCCTTTTTGGGGCCTTTAAGGTATTCAAAAACATGTTCAAAGTTTTTGTACCAAAAATTCTCAATAACTTCATAAGTACACTTAGTATTGCATTGAAACTTTTTTGGTAGGTTGATATATTTAAAGTAAACCTCCATGGAAGAAAATCAAACTCTCTGAGCTCAAATGATTAAATTACTAAAAATATTAAGTTTTTAGAAAGAACAAATCTGCACTGAAATAACTCGTATTGAATAGAGAAAATATAAATATTTTTGGGTGATGTAAGATTGCCCTTACACCCAGGATTCTCCTGCATCAGACACCCAAGGTAATTTGAGAAGTCACCTTGCCACATCTTAGGTTGTCAGAGGGAAATCAAGATGGTTCATCTCCTCCTTTGTCAACCGCAATGAATTTTTTACTGGTCATCCTTTCCTTTTGACAAATAATTATTCATATGTCTTGTTTCTTGTGCTTCTCCCAACATGACTATCCAATATATCTTCAATATCCTTTGTAGTTGAAGTAGTTTATGGAATACTCCATTGTGCTTTTGTGACCCCATCTTCAACACTTCCTTCATGATACTCTGTCAGATCTAAAATGTGAAATACATGTGAAATATTTAGTTCACTTGGCAATCCTACTTCATAAGAATTTCAAGAATCATGCTTCTTTAGTATTCCACATGATTCAAACTTATTTATCTTCAACTTCTTATATGTCCCTACTAGAAATCACTCATTTCCCAAATAAACAATGACTTTATCTCCATTCTGAAATTCCTTATGCCTCCTTTTCTTACCCACCTTAGCTTTGTAGTGTGTATTCATTTCAGCGATATGTTTACTCATGCCCATATGGATGTTCTTCAAGTTATCTACAAAATATTTAGCTTCAACACTACTTGTGTCCTCTTTGTCCAACTTCCTCAATTTAGAATCATTTTTGGGACTACTTCCATATACTATCTAGAACTGTCATTTACTAGTGCTCCCATTGACAAAATTATTGTATGTAAATTCTTCCTGTGTTAAAACCAAATTCTATCCTTTTGGTTTACATCTAACCAAACATCTTAGAAAATTTTCTAAACTCTTATTCACCACTTTGTCCATTAGTCTGTAGATGATGTTGTGAGATGCACTTTAAATCTGTCCTTAACTTCTTCCACAATGTGTGCCAAATGTAGTAAATTAACTTGGTGTCTTAGTCTGAAAAATAATTCTACTACATGAACAACATCATTAGTCTTCTTGTAGGGAACAAAATGTGTGATCTTTAAGAACCTGTCAATCACCACAAAAATTGAATTGTGCCTTGCTAAGTCCTTGGTAAGCCAAGAATAAATTCCATATTGATATATTCCCACAACTTCTTTGGTACAAGTAATGGCTAATATAACCCTGTATTCTGCTTAGCTCCTTTTGCTATCTAACATAATCCACAACTCTATACAAAATTCTTGACATCTTCCTACAATTGTGGCCAATAATCACTCTCACTAACTTAAGCAATGGTTTTAGCATGGCTAAAATATCTAGCCAACCCTCCACTAAGCCTCTCCTTGATGAGATTCTTCCTCATAAAACTACTTGGAATACACAATTGATTTCCTCTAAATAGCATACTATCCTGAATTATGAAATCCAACCACTTGGTTATGTCTAGAGTAACATGTTTTATACAAGTTTTCTAGGCTTCGCCAAAATCATGATCCTCTTGGGATAAACTCTTGAGTTCCTTGAACTCGAAAATGTCAATTTGTATTTTTGTTAGCAAAATTTGTCTCCTGCTAAGAGTTTCTAGAACCATGCCAAACTTCTCCCTCCCATGTTTCAAAAAAAATGTACAACTCTGCAAAAGCTCAACCCATTTAAAATGCCTCTGATTTAACTTTCCTTAACTTTTCAAATATTGAAAATCTTGATGATCAATATATAAAACAAGCTTCTTAGGAAGAAGATAATGTCTCCATTTCTTCAATACTTGAACTATAGGATTAAATTCTTGATCAAAAATACAAATTTTTTTTTGGCATCATTTAATTTCTCATTGAAGTAAGCAACATGTCTACCTTCTTGGCTCAAAACAAGTCTTATTGCATTACCACTAGCATCAAAATCTACTTGAAACATCTTATTACAATTCAGAAGTGCTAAAACAAGTTCTTATGTAACTTTTTGTTTCAATAATTAAAAAATCTTATATGCTCCAGTAGCCCACTCAAACTCCTTCATATCCCCTCTTCGTGTTTCAGTCAAGGATCCATAGACATTGCTAAAAATCCTAATAAACTTTCTATGAAAGCTGGCCAAAACATGAAAATAACTTAAACATTGGTCACACTTCCTAGAGTCTACCATTCGAGGATAGCCTTTACCTTCTCTGGGTCCATTTTTAGACCTTCTACAGTAACTACAAATACCAAAAACTGCACTTCTTCAAATAAATCAATATTTTTTCTTCCCTTAACTTCTCAAACACCCTAAGAATAGGAATTATATCCTTCTCTAATGTCTTAACATCTCTCTTTTTCCAACCAGATGTCCATACCTTGGGTAGAGTTTCTAATGTGACCTAAAATTGTATTTTTCTTTTCTTTAAAACTTTTTTATGTCCCTTGGATTTATCATTCATGGAGGACTATAACAGCATCCCTCCAAATTGGTTTTCATAGTGGTATTAGTACACCTCTAATTATTCACAAAATGTTTGAGGGAAAGATATTTCATCCTCATTAGTATAGGTACTTAAAGCATGCAAAATCTAGACTTAAAATCACAATTTTCATGAAATAACTATAATTAATACAAAAATACTTATGAAATATATGTTTGTACATACTGAGTAACAAATTTAATTTTTTTAAAGCAAGGATTAAATTAGATTTCACCTTCTTAGTTCAAGGACTATGAAATTCTCTTGGTGGCATTATTTGAAATAAAATCTCCACCCATTGGACACCCACAAAAATAAACAAGTAGTGGTTTTAGAAAATGGGTAAGGTATTGCTATAAAAAATTGAAAAAAATTACTTTCATAAATATTAAATACAACATGCTCACAAAAATAACCACTTTCAATATTAAAGGGGAACCATTCTTATAAGGTGACATAACATTTACAAGCCTTTGAGAGTTAATCACATGGGTTAAATTAGTTAAGCCTAGAAGCATGGATAGCCTTATGAGGTTAACTAGCTCACTTCATCAAGATCCCTTCTTAGGGCTTGTAGATGATGACCAACTAGTTTCTTGAATAATAACTAACAAAAAATTGGTCCTTATGGCCTTGAAATGGATGCTTGAGGAGGATTTATTACATAGTGAAGACTGGTATAGGCTTAATATTGGCATCTCATCTCACTTTGTTGGCTCTTTTCCAAATCAAGGTGAATCTACGGACATAATATCATTTTTGGAATAGACAATGTTTGGAAAAGACTACTACAAGGGGCTTGAAGGTGTGCTCACAATGGTATGAGAGGGTGTGGTGTTACTACTAGAAATAAACCTCAACATTTTTTCTAGAGAAGAGTGTAGAGGTCTCATTCATGCTAGTCATGATGAAGTTTCTCTATTGTCCCCTCGAATTTCATTACTACTATGTGAGGCACAAGGTTGAATTCCTTAAAAGTACCTCGACCCAAGCATGCAAATGTTTAAAATAACAATAGAGGAATTTCATCTATGGGTGATATTTGACAAAGGATGGGATACACTGTTAGAGTTAAGTAAAGGAGTTTCTTCTAGCATGGAAGAGAACAAGTTTTTCCATTCTGGTGGGGGGCGAGGGGATGGGGGGGCGAGGGTGTGCTATGGAGTCTCAAGCTACTATCATGGGGTCATCATTGTACTTATGGTATTAAGAGAGTCTCTTGAGATGTTTCATTTGTGCATCCTTTTCTATCTCTTTTTGGAGTAGGGTTTTTTCCACTGGGTTTTCTCTATTTCTCTATTTCATAGAGATTTGATTGTGATTGGGTACATCATCAAGGCTTGTTGTTAGGACCCAAGTTTTCTTTTAGCATTGTAGTTTCCTTGCATTGTTTGTAGTTGCATTGTTGCTCATCTTAACGGGGGGTGGGGGGTTTTAGAGTAAAAGGTCAATTTAATTTAATTTATTAAATTACCTTTACTCCCTTCTTAAGATTTCACTTAATGCACCTTGCATTTCTATTTAATAATTAATTAGTAATTATTAAATGTCATTTACCTTTTAGGGTTTGGATCTCCTTCATAAGGATTGGTCGATTGTAAATTCATTCATTTTGTTTTGCACAAGAAAATATAATTTTCTTGTTTGTTGAGAAAACCCATCTCTCTCTCTCTCTCTCTCTCTCTCTCTCTCTCTCTCTCTCTCTCTCTCTCTCTCTCTCTGTGCTTTTATTTCTTCCTTGTAACAAGTTATTTGATGAACACATCTACAGATCTTAGATATCCTGCATGCAAATAACCTGTTACAAGGAAGAGAGAAAAGTAAAGAGAGAGAGATGGGTTTTCTCCCCAAAAAAGAAAATTGTATTTCTTGTGCAAAATAGAATGAATGAATTTACAACTGATCAATCCTTATGAAGGAGATCCAAACCCTAAAAGGCAAATGAAATTTAATAATTACTAATTAATTATTAAATAGAAATGTAAGGTGCATTAAGCGAAATCTTAAGAAGGGAGTAAAGGTAATTTAATAAATTAAATTAAATTGACCTTTTACTGTAACACGCCCCCTTAAAATGAGAAACAAAGCAACTACAAGAAATGCAAGGAAACTATTTTGTTGAAAGCAAACTTGGGTCCTAACAACAAGGCTTGATGAGGTACCCAATTAGAATCAAATCTCTATGAAACAGAGAAATAGAGAAAACCTAGTGGCAAAAACCCTACAAAAAAAAGAGATAGAAAAGGATGCACAAATAAAACATCTCAAGAGACTCTCTCAATACCATAAGTACAATGAAGGCCCCCATGATAGAAGCTTGAGACTCCATAGCCCCGGGCCCCATCAAATGGAAAAACTCCTGTGTCAATGAACATACCAATGTGGCTCCAATCTGAAGGAATCAAGGGTAGTGGACAAAGATAATAAAACTCATGTATGCATGGTACAACTGGAAGTCCTAACCAATGCTCAAAGGAGAAAGCATGAAAATCTTGAAATGGAATCTCCAATGGATGTGAGATAATAGGTGTACTAAATCTATCATCTAAGAGACATGTGTCCTATGATATATCCTCAACAATTGCAATAGGTGGCTTGATGATTGGAGCTACAATAGTAGGTAATGCTAAAGAGTAATTTTATGCAAGAGATGGAATCTAAATAGGAGATGGAGGTGTAGAAGTCACAACACTAGTCTTAGGAACAACACATAAGTTCAAGTGACTTGACTTCACCTTAGTAGTCTCTCATGAAGAAGGAGAGTGAATCTCCGATAGTGGATATGGTGGACCAAAATGAGAGAAAGAGTATAGGCGAAAGGAGTAATTGAAAATCCCTGTAGCAACAATATTATCTGTCTCACTATCTCTAATGTGCATTGAATCTTGTGCAAACTCAACTATCTTCCTTATCCCACTATGTGTAATCTAATAAATAGAGAGAAGGTTAGAGGAAAAAGATGGAACACAAAGTACATCAAGAAATGTACCATCATCAATGTCAATAGAACCTTTCCCACATACAGTCATAGTAGTGTTCTTCATCAAAATGTGTGGAGTAGGAGAAGCCTCAAAAGAAGAGAACAAATCTTGAGAATATTCCATATGGTGTGAAGCACTTGAATCTAGTAACTTCAAAGGATGGCATGCTAAATCTATTACCCAAAGAATCTTTGGTGGAATAAAAGATATAAGCAAAAATTTGAAAGTTTCCACAAAACTTAGAAAGAATTAGGTAGATGCACTCAGTATTAGTCTTGGTTTTCCCACAAACCCTGCAATAAAGATCTTTGTTGTTTGAACTTCATCAAAAAATCCTCAATGGAAGGAAAAGAATCCAAAACAAAAGAGGTAAGCTTTTGCCTTGATCTGAAGTGCCCTGAACTCATTCACTATACCAAAAAAGCCATCAAGCTTGGTCCACATATTTAGAGGGGTATTGCACCCATTAAGGTGAAACTATAGACTATCAGATACATGTAAAGAAATCAACCCCATTGCCTCATCCATCTTGTTTTTGTGTTGCATGACCTCAAAAGGCCTCTATAAAATTGGCTCCATGACATCTAAACAAGACCATAACCCTTTTGAATAGAGAAGCCATGTCATCAAGGTTTTCCATGTGTGATAATTATGAGGGGTCAGAAGTTCTAGACAAGAAGATGTCTCGACTAGTATTTTAGAAGGTGTTAAATTATTATTTGTAGGCCAGAAAATGACCAAATGTTGAAATTACTATGTCCACTCAATATTACTACAAATTGATACTAGATATGGAAATTAGACAAAAAATTATGCACTTTGAAAAAAAAATAGCACCTGAATATGTGTCCATATGAGCTCGAGCGAAGCCTTTGAAGTTGCAAAAATCAAGATTTGCAATTTTTAGAAAAATTCATGAACATAGATTACAAACAACCTACAACAATGTGTAGATCACAAAATTCTACCCCAAAACCAAAAAAAAAAAAAAAATCTCGAAAAAAGGAGTCTATATGAGTGAGATATTGTTGTTTGCAAATCACCTCTGTAATTATTTTTTCTGAATTACCACTATCACACCTCCAAAAATCAAAGATCCCTATTTTCAAAGAAAATGCCCGAAAAATGCTAGATCTATTTAGTCAAGCCCTCATTCTTCTTTTTCTCTAAATATGAATAGGTAGCCAGAGGCAAGGCTCTAATACCATGTAGGATTTGATGATGAACAAATGCACAGACCTTGGATATCCTACATGCAAATAACCTGTTACAAGGAAGAAAAAAAAACAGAGAGAGAGAGAGAGAGAGAGAGAGAGAGAGAGAGAGAGAGAGAGAGAGAGAGAGAGAGAGATGGGTTTTCTCAACAAACAAAAAAATTGTATTTGCTTGTGCAAAATAGAATGAATGAATTTACAACTAATCAATCCTTATGAAGGAGATTGAAACCCTAAAAGGTTAATAAAATTTAATAATTATTAATAAATTATTAAATAGAAATGCAAGGTGCATAAAGTGAAATCTTAAGAAGGGAGAAACTGCAATTTAATAAATAAAATAAAATAAACCTTTTACTCTAACACAAATGACTCTAGAAATGATAGTCCTAGGTTTGGAGAAGTAATTTGACCTATTTAGCGAATGAAATATATTTCATTTCTTTTGTAAAACAAAAATTCTATGATATAGATATGTAAATCACAAGATAATTTTAATAAATTTGTAACTCTTTTGCAATGTATATAACCACTATCGATAATATAATTTAAAGAATTTGATTTGATTATCTAGGTGTCCACACACAATCCTTTCCCTTTTTTTATTTTGAAGTGCTTTAATTCCTTATATTAGTGAATTTATTTAAAATTTGATAATGGGGAATTAAAATATCATAGCATAAGACTTCTACCATTGCATATCAAATAACAATAAGGTAGAGAATGCTAAAAGCAGAAAATAGGGGTATAGTAATAACTAAAAATCATCATTACAAAAAGGAATTTAAAGCTAACAATGATAATAATGAAAAATAACTTGGACCTACATGATAATTTACAAAGAACACCAAATCATGCATCACACAGTATTGGTTATTGAAACTAAACACACCACATGGAAAACAAATATCTAACTATTTATACTAATTGAAGTTAACCTTTTCCTAAAAGAAACCATTAATTGTTTTAGTGAAATAATCACTCTTGTGGCCAATTTCGTGTTCTTCTTTAATAGTTTTGATGCTCTAAGGAAAAGAGAGAGAAACAAAGGAATTGCCTCTTTTGGGAGTGGCATGTCACAACTAACAAAAACACAACCTACCTTGGTATTTTCATTAGCTTTATGATACATGGAAGATCAAAATATTAGATGATATATCCTCTTAATGCTTCAAAATAAGCACAACCTAAGGTGACATGTTTCTTTTTTGTGAAGTTAAAAAACTTATAGGGAATCCTCTTGATAAGACCTAGTGAAAGTAGTCATCCTGTACTATATCCCTGTGTGTTGTAACGATAATACTTTTTTGGTTTGAAGTTTGTTCCTCTACTTCTTGAGGAGGGGTAAAACCTTGCACTTCTCATCCATGTTTCCTATTATCCCTCTAGTGTATTTGAGATATTGTGACTCACTGATAGTTTTTGTGACTCATAAATTTTTGATGAAAGAGTAGATGGATTAATGTCTATGAATAAAAATAAATTTCAAGCTCAACGCAAAAAATGTCTTCATCATCAGACTCCTTTATCTTTAGCTTAGTAATACATATAGTTTGAGAAATGACCTTATACATATTAAAATATTCATCCTTAATGAGATATTTATCCTTTGGGTCCTCATTCTTATCCTCCATATCATATAAACCTTCCTACAACAATAATTGATTTTCTCTTTTTCTCTTCAACAAGTCATCTAACTTTGGTCAAGGTTCAGTCATCACTATTTCTTCCTCAAAGGCATGAGCCATATTTCTACCTTATACTTCCTTAGTGAATGAGGGAAGTTCTTTAAATGAGACAACTAGGCCTTCCTCCTTTTGCCAAATTTCTATTTATAAGGGGGTTTGGTGAGTATAGTCCTTCATTGATGTTCCTCCACACCACCCCCTTGTTAGGTTCCTTGTTGAAATTTCTATCATGCTCATCATATGAAATCCTATGATTAGGTAACTCCCACACTAGAAGGAGTTTCTTGAATCATGGGATTACATATTTAGAAGTAGGAAGTAATTATTTTTCCAATTCTTGGATTTTGATAATAAAGCTTTCTTTGTTATTCTATCTTGACCACTTCCTTTGCAATTTTTTCTTGAAACTTTGTTGTTGGGACTCCAGTTTATGTTCATAAAGATAGATAGGCCTAATAAGCCTCTTTCTCTTCCTAAAGTTCTTCTTGTCATTTTTAGATTCTAGGAGCAATGGAATAAGGGAAGGTGAGTGGTAGGTGTACTATGCATGTTGGTCATTTGGTACAAAAAAAATATTCTTTCATAACTAAAATGTAGCAGAGGGTGATAATGAAAAGGCTAAGTGGATGTTTTTTCATAATATAGGAAAGAATAATACATGCTTCTATGAAACAAGTCCATAGTTATAGATTCATAAAACCATAAATAATCTTGGACATATCAATATTGTTATTATTTGACACCAATATATTTAACACTCAAATTTTCTATGGTGTTTGATTAAAATTCTTCTAAAGGCATATGTAATTGACAATAATATTGAAATTCTTAGATATTTATAACTAATTGGATAACTAATGGGTTAAGTTGAGGAGTTGTGAATTAGTCCCATTAGATGTGCCAGAAAAAAAGTTGTTGACATCTATAATTACTTCTAGACACCCAAACTTATGGGAAGTTTAATGAATGTGGGATCTTGTATATTCTCATTGAACAAACTCTGGGATTTTAGAAGCCAAAATTTTAAAATGGAGGGTAAAGGGGAAGGAACTATGCTTAAGACAATAAAGGTGAAACACCAAGATTTAGATCTATAGAAGTTATTCCATGGGATGGAATAACATGGAAACTTTCAAACACATACTCTTAGAAACAATCACAAATATTCTAGAACTTCTTTATAAAGAAAGAATCATATAGAGACATTTGTAAGACAACAAATTTTAACGTATAATCTACTCAATAAAAAATAAAGATGTATCTTCTAAGGTTAATGAAACATGTAAACTTACTTAAACATACAATCTCAAACTGAACAAAGGGCCCAAGGTAGGATTGAACATATTAAATTTATTTGAATACTTGAAATACAACTTAAGATTTTCAATGAATATATTTTCAAAAAAGGTTCAAAGATCTCTCCTTCTTGATAGAGTTCTAAGTTTTCTTCCCTCCAATATATATCATATCCTCTAGACTTCACAAAGTTTTTCCTCTTTTAAAGACAAGGTTTGACACCTTTAATAGAAAGTGGTTTTGAAATAGAGCCATATGTCTCAATCTACAAGGGAAGGTATGAGTGCCATCACAAGCTCTCAACATTGACAAATAGTTTCTAATCTGTAAAAGAATCATATTTCCATTGTTTTTTTAGTAACCATTTCCTCTACAATCATCATGACAACTTCATTGAAAATATGTGCCTAAACTAAAAGTTCAAAACCATGCCTGGGATGATCAAAATTAAGTTTGTGAGCATAAGATGCCTACAAATTCCTTGGGTAAGATTGAAGATGAAACACAATAGAGAAGTGTGAAACCCCCCTAAAGAAGGGAAAATAATTCTCCCAAACTCCCACAAAATGGCCACATATCATCTTGAGCAATGAGGAGTATCATTTATGCAATGCTTAGGCCTAGCAACAAGAAAAATAATTCTACATGTGGTACTTAGGAGCAAACTTCAATAAATAGAAGAAAGGGCCTATCTCAAGTGTGTTCAATGTTGAAATGTTATGGCAATGAAGATTTTGATGAATCAAAAGGAAATTCCTCTCTAGGATGTCTGCTACAATGGTTCATGACACTTGCACACAACTTCCACACAAAACTCTTTGTGAAGGGGAAAATCAAGCCTTAGTGAAAATCAACTTTGCGAAAAGGTGAATTTTGATTCATAGTAGCCACATCACCAGAATCCTTTGAAAACTAAAATTTATAGCTTTCAAAATATTTGTCCATCAAAATTTAATTTATTCAAAAAATTCAAAAATACCCTTTTGTAGATCTCGAAGTTGTGAATGTGTCCATATAGTTTTGACTAGATTTAGTATATTTTATTTATAAAGTACTTCAAGTAGGTATCCTATTATTGTAGAAGTGGATGATTCAGAAAAAGAAAAAGAAAATTATTGAAAAATAAATAAAAATATGTAGATTAGTAGAGGAGAAATTCTACTTCACAGTTTTTAAATTTTTTATGATACATTAATTGATCGGCAAAAAGTGGTCGGAGATGAAAATTGTAAAACTCAGATATGTGAGAATTTGAAATGTTATAATAGACATAATATAAATCAAAGGCTATTTTTAATTTTTCATTCATTGCTTATATATATCCTCTATTATTGATGTGGAAATCTAGAAAAGATAAGTTCACTTACAT
>CM053789.1:748961203-748998703 GCA_028749045.1 Cupressus sempervirens | reverse complement strand
TTTACTCTTAATCACACTTCACACTTGTCTATGGGTTTGTGTTGGCTATAACTTAACTAATTAGGATTAAGAAAAAATAAAGAACATGAAATTAGAAACATAATTATCTTGTGGAAACCTAGCTAGGGTAAAAATAATGGCATGTGAGTTTATCTTCAGAAATTTTACACTTTCCTAAAGTGCACCTGATCAAGAGCTTATCTTTGTTAGAAGATTATACAGAAACTGTTAGGTGTCACCCAGTTAAGGGATTTTGATAAGACCTGTTAAAGGCTTTCTTTGTTAGGAGCAACTTAGATAAAGGATTTAGAACACAAGTTAATGTGTCACCACGTTACGGGATTTGTACAAAGAACCTATTAGGGTCCACTCTTGATGAGATTTACTGTTGGAAAGGTTAGTAAACAACATGGAATAATCTAACAAATAGATATAACGCTTATCTTGAAATGGACCCTTCTTCAGCTCTCTTAACCCATCTAGAACTATTCTCTTCTTTCTCTTGGCTCTACAACTTTATACCTTGATCACTTGTGCACTTGGCTCTCCTTGCTATTGCACATGATAACCTAGTGTCGTTTGGGCTTACTCACTTCTCCTCAGCATGACAACTCTTCAAAGATGAATTCTCTCTTGTGGCTCTTCTTCATACCTTGATATTCCACTTATCTTGGCCCTAATTGAGTCCTTGGCTAATCACTCAACAATTTAACCTTTTCTCTTTCAACTCTCCCCTTTTATATTTTCTTCTAGCTTCACTTGGAAGCCCTAATTTGCAAACTCAAATTTAAGTTCTTACCCCTACTACTAGCTTGACTTCCTATTATAGTAGTGTGTTACTCTTGTTAGATGTAGTGGGTTCATACAGGAGTCACAAGTGTCATGTTTCATTCATGACTTTATTTTGTTGGAATTGAAAATAATTCAATTTCAATTCTTTCAATTACTCCTTGATATATTTATCCATCACCATCAAATTAAACATTGAGTGCACTCCTACCCTCTACATGACTCAAGACTCATGGGTGTTTTTCTCCATGCTTACCTTGCTGACTTGGCCAAACCATCTTGTGTGGCCACTAGTCAATCTACTCTCCCTTCTACTCATCATCTTTTTTCTCACACAAACTTCACTTAGGACATTTAATATAAGTGGATCATCTCTATCATCACCTCTATTGGGCCTACACTTCTTTTCTTCTTTGATCACCTTTGTAAACTAGAGTCACACATCAATGTGCTTTACTAGTCATTGTTCTCTATTAGTTGTGGCTCCTTCTTATAACTTAACATAAATGATAACACCTTTGATAACTAAGTCTATCATTTTGTCTTTAAGATATTTATGCTAACAATCTCCCTCTTTGGCATTGATGACAACACTTAGTCATTTTGGAACTCACTTCTTTGGTGCCTTTCTTTCACTTAATTTTATTATTTCACCATCTCTCCTTGAGATAGTACATCTAATTCTTTGACCATTCTAAGAATCCTCTCATCTTTTTTCTTTATCTTCTTCTCACACTTTCTCTTTTTAGTTTCTTTTGGTTTTGTACTCCCCCTTTATTTTTCTTCTTCTTCTCCTCTCAACTTTAATTTTGTTTTTTCTAATCCTCTGAACTTCTCCCCCTTTGACAACAATACCAAAGGCAACCATCTTCTTATCTTTTGTTCTCTTGACTTCTCCCCACTATGTACTAGTCCCTTCTTCTAATCAATCCACCTTTAGAATTCTTCATTTCTTGATCATGGATTGATGCCTTCCTATCTAATATTAGTTTTGGTTGGATAGGGGTAAGAACCTTCACCTTTCTCTTAGATACTCAAAAGTATCCTTTTAAGAGGCTTTATAAAGATATCAACTACTTTCTCCTTGGTTGGTACATATTCTAACCTAACCTCATTTTCTTGCATTTTCTCCCTCAGAAAATAGCACTAGATGGATATGTTTTTTCTTTGAGTGCATTATTGGGTTCTTCAATATGTTGATTGCACTAGTATTGTCACAATTGATAACTATTAGTTACTTCATTTTCTCTTGAATTTATTCAAGCAATTTTTTCATCCAAATAAACCAAGGGTGATTCATTTCTGTAACAACATACTCTGCTTCAGCTGTTTACTATAATATGTAGTTCTACTTCTTGCTTTTCCATATAGCCACTCTTCCTCCAAGAAAGAATGCACCACTAGTTTTGCTCTTCCTGTCATTTATGTTCCCCAACCAGTTAGCATTAGTGAAGACACTAAGCTCAAAGTTACCCTTGCAAGGACACCATGGGACATACTCTTCAGTACCCTTTAGGTACCTAAAGATCCTTTTATAGCTACCATGTGTGATTCTTGTGGGTTGGCTAAAGATTTGGATACTATTCCAACTACATGTGCTATGTCTAGTTTGTTGTGCATGACATACTGTATTTTTCCAAGCATGGATCAATATGGTATCTAATTCACTTTAGGAGCTTCATCCTCCTTTGTGAGCTTGCAACTTGTCACCATTGGAGTGCCTACCATTTTTTCTTCCTCCATACCGAATGTCTTTTTTATTTCCTTCACATATTTTGTCTACCCGATGAAGATCCCTCCTTTCAATTGGGCCACTTGAAGTCTGCTAAAGAACTTGATTTCTCTGATCATGGACATTTTTAATTCTTTAATAGCTTTAGAAAATTTAACCTTTAAATCTTATCATATCCTCCAAAGATGATATCATTCAAAAATATTTATGCAACCAACAAACTTATTTCTATCTCTTTCTTCATGTATAGATTGCATTTGTCACTAGTTCTTAGAACCCAATATTTATCAAGTATGAGAGTAGTCTCTCATTCCAAACTCTTGGTGTCTGTTTCAATCCATACAGGGATTTTTTTAGTCTATATACCTGATTTTTTCCTTGTTTATTCTCAAACCCCTCAGGTTGCTCAATATATACTTTTTGTTCTAGAACTCAATTTAGGAACACAAACTTCATGTCAATATGATACACTTTGAAGTTCTTGTAGGATATAAATGCTAGGATTATTCTAACTCCTTCCAATATGGCCACTAGTGCAAAGGTTTCTCCATAATCTAGACCTTCCTCTTGTTTGTAGCCTTTGCAAACAAGTCTAACCTTTAAAATGACCACCTCTCCATCTCTGTTTATCTTTTTTCAAAACACCCATTTTGTACCAATGATGTTCTTATCTTCTGGTTGAATGGCCAAGGTCCATGTATCATTTTTCACTATTTAATCAATTTCTTTCTTCATTTCTTTTCTCCAGTCTTCATCTTTTAGAGCTTCCCTTTCAAATTTGGGCTCCATGTGTGAGGGTAGACATGTTCTCTCTCTCTCTCTCTCTCTCTCTCTCTCTCTCTCTCTCTCTCTCTCTCTCTCTCTCTCTCTCTCTCTCTCTCTCTCTCTCTCTCTCTCTCTCTTTTATCCTACCTATCACTCCAACATCCATATATCCAATGATATAGTCTTCTTAGTGGTGTCTCCTCACATATTTTTCTAGAAAGGATTTTCCTTCAGGTGCTTCTCCTCTTTGTTCTTCATGTTGAGCTTATTTATCTTGAATTGGTACAACTTCTGGTAGACATTTCACCTAAACTAGTACTCTCTCCACTACATCACTTAGTGGGTTGTACTCAAACTTCTTGTAATCTTCTAGTTCTTTTTTGTTGTCTTCCTCATTATTCTCTAAGAATTCATTTGCCTTTACATTGGCATATTTCACAATCTTTTTTGTCTGGAGGTTCAAACACTAGTATGCTCTGCTCTTGATAGGGTATCCAAGAAAGATATCCTCATCACTCTTAGGCTCAAACTTTCACTAGTATTCATCTCTTTTGATGTAAATTTTCTTCCAAATACCTTAAAGTAACCAACAAATGGTGTGTGACCAAACCATAGTTCATAGGGAACCTTCTTTGTTCCCTTCTTTACTTGTACCATGTTCAAGGTGTACATAGTTGTTCTTACAATTTCTCTCTAGTAGATCTATATGATAGTATTTTGGATCATCAGTGTTCTAGCACAATCTATGATGGATATGTTTCTTTTTTGTGTAACATCATTCTATTGAGATGTCCTGAGAGCTTACATTTGTCTTAATATTCCATTCTCCTCATATTAACTTTCAAATTATTATGAGGTCAACTCACCTCCCTGGTCTGATCTCAAGCACTTTAATGCTCTACCAATCTCCCTTTCCAATTTTCTTTGTATAATTTTAACATGTGGAAGGATTTTAACTTTTTTTTCAAGTAAATGGTGCACATCATTTAAAAAAAATCATCAATAAACAACATAAAGTATCTGTTACTAGATACACTCTTCATCCTCCTTGACCACACAAGTTAGTATGAACTAGATCTAGCTCATGTTTAGAAGTAAGTGACTTGCTCGAGAAACTTGAACTTGACAACTTTCCTAATTGACAATCCTTACACATTACATTGTCAAGTTTAGTAATAGGGGGTAAACCCCTTAAACAATTATTCCATTCTACTTTGATAATGATTTCAAAATTCACATGATATAACCTTCTATGCCACAACCAAATATTATCATTTTAAACTACCATCATACAAGTATTACTAGAAATATTGAGGTAGAAAAGGTTACATTTTCTTTGTTCTCCTATAACTAAGAGTTTGTCTGTCTTGTCAAATATTTTGTAAGATCCTTTGTTAAACTAAAACTTATAACCTTTGTCCATCATTTGAGTCACACTCATCACGTTATATTTTAATCCTTTTAGTAGATATACATCTTCATAAGTAGTGGATTCATTTAGGGCTATAGCACCCTTACCTATTATTGTGCACGGTGAGTTATTGACAAACTTCACCAGCTGTCGAGTTGTTGTTATGCACGATGCTAAATGAAAACAATACTTTTGAACTCCTCTCTTGAAAAGTCAATCTTGTGAATCAACTCCAAGGTTCTGAGTGATCTTGTGATCTACTGGAATCTGCTCAATTGAAGATAAATGTTTTTGTTCACAAGGAGGCCTTTGCTAATTGAAATGATTTCAGATGAGATGTAGAATTTGTTTGTTGGTTCAAAATCAACACACAAAAGAACTATGTTTTTGTAGTTTATGTTTTTTTTTTTAATGAATGCAATCTAATAATGCAACTAGTATCAATTCCTATTTTAACAAGGGGTTAGTACAGAAAATAACAAGAACTTTAAATCAAATAACATGAAAGTAAAATCCTAATGGACATAAGCTATGGAAAACAACATGTCTGCAAGTTAAGCTTTTGAAAAAATATGTGGATAACCAATGAAAGTAGGAGAAGCACTTCCTTAATTCCACTAATACAAACATTGGTGGGAATTTAGTAACTGTAAGATGTTTTGCTTTTCATCAAATCACAAGGCCACAAAAAGTCCACTCATGTGAGACAAAAAGTTATGTAGACACAATTTGGTGATTTCTTCTTGAGCTAGATATGTCAGCAAAGTTTGTAAAACCATAGCAAACACCAGAATTAAAAGATCACACAACTAGAATAACACAATAAACTTTTGGCTCAATCACAATTCAATGAACATACATTCACAAAATAATGACACATTTAGGAAATAATCACTACACTCCAAATGTGAGCACCAAAAGCATAATATTATTGCAAAATAAAGACGGCCCTAATTACATTTACAATCTCGTATTTATAAGAAATCATCTCCTCAATTTGTGTTTAGAGTGAGAGATATCTTCATGCAATCATATGCTTTCTAATTTAATAAAACAAACTAATTATATACAAACTCACTATCTAATTGGTGCTTAATAGGACTCCATCCATTTTTGTATTCTTTAATTGGATGCATGAGCCTTTACATGTCATAAAATAAAGAAATTAAGAGAACTAAGAACAAGAAAGCCTTCAGTTGAAGTAGAAGTGTCTAGAAGTGTCAAACATAGAAGCTAATCCTTCACTGGGCATTTTTCAGAGTTAAATTACTGTTAGAATGTGTTTCAAATGCATGGAAAGCTCTAATTTGGAACTAGCAATTAACTGCCAATGCACCTCTAGAAAATTGCATCTCAAAAGAAGTGCATCAGTGCACTTGTGCACCTCTGAATTCTTCAAGATTCTTTCAACACTTTGTAACCAAAAAGTGCACCAGCACACTACTACACCTAAAAGGTCCAAAATTGCAAAATTTCACTTAGTGTCAAAAAATGAGATTCTGGATTTTGGGTTTTGTCCCCCTTTATACCAAAGCTATGTCTAGATGCTTACTCTTGAATTTCTCAATAATCTCAGTGATCTTTTCCACTTCTAGTAAATCTAAAGCATTATACTTATCCTTGACCTTCTTCATGTAGTTGTCTACCTCAATACAAGTCTCAACAAAATCCTCAAGTTTAGTATCCAACTCTAATAAGGCTTCTTCTATCCTGAAGGCTTGCCATATGTCTTCATTAGTAGTAACTTCTTCAAAAGTCTTCCTAAATTTCTACGCTACTACCTCAACCGGTATTAATTTCTCCCATGCATCATCTTCAAAAATGTTGAGACATGCATCACTATAATGTTTCTTTGCTTCCAAAATCTACTCTCAGTCTTGGTCCTTGAGCTAGTGGATCTCCGCATGTAATGACTCTATTAATTTATTGCTATCCACTATCTTTTCTATCTAATCATCCATTAAATCTAATTCTTTTTTAGTATATACATCAATGAGCATTCTATATCTCTAGCCCCTTATTTCTTATAGAAACTATAAATATTTTCCCCATGCATGTACCTCATCCATAATACTGAAATCTTGTTTCAAAATTGCTACAATTTTATCCACATTTTCTTGCATAGCATGAAGTAGCTTTAGGTTTTCTTGGATGATAAGAATGCCCTTCTCCTCAAAACTTTCCCACCATTGCTGACAGGCATTCAAAAATGGATATAATTGTACAACCCCCTATCTCTTCTTTCAAGTGTAGCATTTATAGTCTCCTTGGCATGTTCAAGATCCAAGGGACCAAAAACTTTAGCTAAATATCCTTTTAGGATTTCATTTTTCCTTCAAAGTGTTATTAATTCTGCACCTTCCTATTCCAAACTCCTAAATACCTCCTTCATCCCCATTGTAACTATCAACTTGGTTGTATCCAATGTAGGCTTTCCAAGCATAACCTCTTTGATTTGACAATCTTGTGGACCCAAATCTTCTATTTCTAGATTAGGAGGAGGGATAGCCACTCGTACAAACAAATCTTGATTCTAATCACTGTTAATGAATGTTAATGCTCTTGCCTCTTTTTATGGGGACTCAGGTTTCCTTAGAACCTTGATCAATTCTATTATATTTTCTTCATCAACATTGAATTATTGCATTTTATTTCTTATCATTTCTTTTCACAACCATCTTGGGATCCACTCCACCAAAGGCCTACCTCTCGAGGATGAAGGAGTTTTCTCTACTACTCATTTTCCCTTATCACTCAGTTTTAGGGTTTTCTCCCTCTGTGATGGTTCTCCCTCTACAACCTCTATTTTGGTGGAGATCAAAGTCCTCACCTCAGTGTCTTGGGAAGCTTTTTGTGGATATTCAACCATTTTTCCTTCTCTAGACACTTCATCAATTGCTATTTGTTGTGGCTCTTCCTCCTATTCCTTTTGAACTTGTTCTTCCTCCATACTTGGTGGCAGAGGAGTAGTAGAGCCTTTATCCACAACTTTGACTTGCAATGGGGATGAAGGAGTTATCTTAGGACCCTATGACTGTGGTGGTATCTAAGTCCAATATTCTTGTTAGGTCTCATTGGTTGGTGTATCGCTGATCTTGTCTCCCACCAATTTGGTACCTATGGGCATGAAATCAAAATCTGACATCTTAAAGTCATTAGTACCATCTAAATCCTACTCATCAATCTATTGTTGCATTTCATCCTCCAATGTGGTTGTTTGTAGAGGTTCTTCTGGGATTGGTGTTGGCATATAGTAGTAGAAATTCTCCTTCTTTCTTGTCCTGTGGCTCTTGCTAGTTGGGTGCTCCTATTCAAAGGTACATCATCCTCATCTTCCTCTTCTTTAGGAATAGGTTCTGGAATGGATGGAAAAGGAACTACTCTCCTAATCACCCTTTTCCTTTTCTTGACCAAAGTCTTGATCTTTCTTCTCTTTGGTGCTGAAGGAGATGCTTGTTTTTTTGCCAATGTGGAGAGACCTCTTGAATTTCATCCTTATTTTCTACTTGGTTGGGTGCAACAACTAGTGGTAGTTGAGGATCATCCTAAACTTGTGATGCCCCAATATCCTCTGACCCTTGTACATCTACTTCTCCTCGCTGTGGAGGTGCAAAGATTTCACCTTTTTGTAGTTCAATTCTATGGGGGAAATTTCCTTTCCTCTTACCCTGGCCTCTACTCTTCTGAGCTTGATAATAACCCACTGGCCTATCAAGTTGATGCACTATTTTTGGCCTGCAATTGAGCAACAAAGGTAGGGATGGTTACTTTCGTCCCTATACCTTTGGCTGGGTGGGCTTGTACATGGAAGATCACTGTTTCAAGTATTGGATCAAACTCAAATGGTTTCTTGATCCAATCCTACGTCATTTTAATTATGTTCCTCACCCTATGGTTGATATTTGAATTTTCCTCCCTATTAACCTCAACATTCATAATAGGCCTATCACATATTTTATCTCTATTGAAAAGAGGATCCAACAACCTCTTAGAATCTTGTTGCCATATCTTCAAAGGAATCTTTATCTTCAGGGCCTTCTCCACCAAGTAGAAATTCATCCCATAATAATCCCTTATCTAGACATCATAGTCATTTGTAGTGTTCATCCATTGATCCTCAATGGCTTCCTCATGTTGGAATGTTTTACCTACCAAAGTTTGCACTCTTTCAATGTTATCAAAACATGGCCATGGAGAATTGTACTCTTCCAGGGGATACTAATCCCATTCACACTCAAAAGAGGAGATATCATACCTTTGATCCACTTGAAATGGTCCTATAACCAATGGCTAGGTCCAACATTTTTTATGTTGCCTTCTCACTCTATCATAGGCAGACACAATTTGTCAAGAGATCTCCAAGAGAACAAGCCTATCACAAGGATACCTTGGGAGCTTTTTTGGGTTAATAGTGGTACCAGCTACCCTTAGATATGTGAATGTTCTAAATTGAATATAGTATGTTGTGAGTACTGATATTTGCACCATTGCATCATCTGATAAACTCTTCGCACAATCCCCCTGTATGAATTACATTATAGCAAATATAAATGCATCATTCACAATTATGTACTATTTTCTTTGCTCTGAGAGCTTCTTCTTCACCAATTGGGGGTACACAATTTATGGCCATGCATTAGGCTCCTGCATGCTACCTTTCTTGTATAGCCCTGGATAGTTTGTCACCCTTGTAGCTAACAAGTATACTAAATATGAATTCATATAAAACTTCCTTTTGTTCTTTGACACTACCAACTACTAACACAAATTTTGACTTAGAGTAGAAGCCCAATCTAGTGACATCGTTGCTTTTCTTATTGTTTCAATGAAATGTATAATGAAGATATTTAGATGCCTAGCTACTGGTAGACACATAACTCTACTCAAAAGTATGATAGAGTATCCAAAGTCTTCAATCATATATCCCCTAGTCATTCCAACCTTACCAAAATTTTTCTCCAAGGGAGTCTTTTCTATGAGGTATGTGAACTAGATGATCCCCAAGGCCTCCTCAATATGTTGCTAGTACCACCTTTTTGCTTGTTCATAGGTAAGCTTGATGAACTGATCTGCCCTTGAGAGATGAAGTACTTTCTCAATATTCTTTGGGCACATATCAAGGACAATTTCTCTAGTTACACTCTTTACCACCCTTTCCTTAGGGACCAAGTGTTCTGCAAGTGTCATGACTAGTTCTGAAGATTGTATAAACACTAGGTATGATGTAGCATTAACAAGCCCTAATTTGATAAGAGTGGAGACCATTTGTGACCTCTTGATGGGTTTTTTTTCAAATCTTATGGAATTCTCCCAAGTTAGTATGCCCCAATTTTGTATCTTTGATTTCAGAGTAGTCATCTTGGAATCTTGATTTTGTTGGAACACCTTGGAACTTGAAGACTTCAAGTTTCAACACCATTTTCTCACCCAAGGAAGCTGAAGAGGATGGCATTATATCTGCAAAGAGTAACATTCATTAGTCTAGAGTTGGAAAAAATAAATAAATTAAGCCCTAATGCTAATATGGAGAAACCTTGAAAAACTAGACACTCTGAAACACTAGAAAACCCCTTTTAAACCCTAGATTGTAAAAAAGTGGTGGACCCAGCACACTTGAATAGGTGCGTGTGGTGCGCCTATTTTCAAAATAAAACTAATAATATGGTGCACATCAATGTACCTTATGGGGTGCGCTCCTATGCACCATATTTTATTTTGAACTCTTTTCTTTTGTTGTTTTATTTGATAGTTAGGTGTGCATTATCGCACCTAAACAGGTGTACCAATACACACCTAATTTTATAGGTTCTTTTAAAAAGTTTTGATGTCTTTTAAATTTTATATACTTCAGGGGGGATGGAGTAGCACACCAAGCTAGGTGCGCTATTGTGCACCCCCTTAAGCTTTTTTTTGTTTGTGTGCAAGTAGAAGGGCAGAATGATTCCGCACCTTAGTAAGTGCAAAGATGCAAGGGTGTGGTCAGAGAGTTGTGGATGCAGTGTAGTGGAGGAGATGAAGCCCTAGATATGCAAAAGGAAAACAAAGACAAGGTGAGGAGAGGGGAGGGTCCCCCTCTTTAAATAGATTTTGGGGAGGCTTGGCACATGTGTGCAGGTGCACAACTACGTACCTGCGCATTTGTAAAGTGTAAAAGCCCCTTATTCACTTTGGGTGCACTAGTGCACCTCTTTAGGTGTACCTACTACACAATAAACTCTAAAGTTTTAACTTGTTTCCCATGAGTCTTCCGAATTTCTAACCTTTAAGCTTTTCGACAGGACCTAGGGGCTAGGGAAGATCTCAAAAATGGTTCAAATCCCAGAATAGGATTTGAAAAAGTCAAGAATAAAATAGGGGGTCCCCATTTTTGATAGAAAATGGGGCATGCATTATGGAACCACAAAAAATGGCCCCAACAAAAGGAAGAAATTATAAAGCCATTTCTTCATCAGCAAACATTCCTTCAACCTATGTCAAACATCAACTAAATCTCAGACATTCCAAGTGTATTTCGAATGACTTCATAGTCAAAACTTTAGAATCTAAAACCTCCAAGCTCAGTGTGTGCTTCATGTATTCATTTCCTTAAATATCTTAGGATGTAGTTTTATCAAAAAATTCTAAGAACATGAAAAAATTTTCCACCCCATTTGGCTCATTCATCAAGAATCTCCATGAAGGTCATTTATTGATCCTTTTTTTGACCAAATGAGTGAATCAATTCAAGAGCTCTTTGTGGGTTGTCACTTTTCTTTAATTTTTTTTTGGAAATTATTTTTAATATTCCATATAGTCTATAATTTCACCATTTGACTCTTGGATGAGGCACTATTTTGGTACTAGATAGCTCACTTGAAATGTGTATCTATTTTCTTTTTTAGATCCTTTCGAATCCTTTAGTCTTAACCTCATTCTCTCTTTTTATTTCCTTCTATATCCTGACTATGGTTAGTTGTGTAGCTAGGACATCGGTATCATTTCTTGGATTTGATCTATTTGTGAACATCCCTTGTGTTCCTCTTTTAGAACTTTTTAGAAACTTTCATGCCAAACAATGATCTTAGCAATCCTTTCAAGAAGAGCCTTTTGTTTTAACCAATTGGGGTTTGGATCATCCCTTGCTATCTTCAACCTTGGTTTGAAAAAACCTGACATAATCAATCTTTGAATTTGCAAAGTGTCGAGACCTTGTTGATCTACAATCTTGAATTCAAGACTGAAAATCTCCCTATTACTGCAAGTAACATCCGTTCCTCAGTTGGTAAAAGACACACAATCATCAAAATGTTTTGACAAAGAAATACCTCTTCCTAAAATCAGAACCAAAAGAGTAGTTAGTAAATTATGTCAAGATAAAATCTCAAGTGCACCTACCCCCTAGACTAACACAACTTTGAGAACAAACACATGACTGAAAGAAAATACACAACTAAAAGCAAACACACTTGTAGAAAATAAAGGACACTTGTAGAAAATAAACACACTTGCAGAAATGAAATCTAACTATTTTTTTTTTTTGGGTCTTCTAGGCTTCAAAATAATGTTTTAAAAACTGCCAATTGACTGGTAACGGAACTAATTCCCCTATAAGGAACTGAGCCTAAATGTATTTTCTTTGAGAATTTTCACAATTTTATAAGGACCAATCCACAAGCATTGAAACTTAGTGTGGCTACTCGACTTTTCTTTCATTTTATCCCAAAGTAGAACATGGTCAAAAATTTTGAAGGATTTTATCATGCTTCTCTTGTCAAACCATCTCTTTACAATAACTTGATGTTTAGCCATGTGCTCTAATGTAGTTGTTTGTTTCTCATCCATCTCTAAAAGATTCATCTATCTAATTTGTACTTTGTCATCATCTCTAGTGTACCCACTCATGAATTTCAAAATAGGAATCTTGAGGTTAAGCAAGAATACTGGCTCTTGTCAACAAACAAGAAAATATGGAGATGTCCCCAGAGCGTTCTTGACCCTTACTCAATCTATCCATTGAGCATATTTGAGTTGTGTATGACAATCTTTAGGATTCCCCTTCAATAAAAACCTTATTACTGTGACCAAGTTCTTGTTCGTAGACTCAACTATCCCATTTCCTTGCGGGTAATAATTTGATGAGAACTTGATTATAACCTAATTTTCAAATGCCCATTGGGTTAAGAACACTAATGAAAAATCTGATCGATTATCACACACTAAAGCGAATGGCATCTTGAATCTAGTAACAATGTGTTCCTCCAAGAAGTCTATTACCACTTTAGCAGTGCAATTTCTGAAAGTTTTTTCTTTTATCCATTGTGTACAATAATTTGTGGCTATGAGAATAAAAGTGTGTCTAGTTGACAATGGTGGATTGACTGAACCAATGAAATCCAACCCCCACTTCATGAAGGGACACACCTTGTACACTAGTTTTAATGGCATTGTTGGGTGTCCTTCTCTATTAGCGCTAGTTATGCAAATATGACAAGAACACACATGCTCAAACGTGTCTTTGAATATCATGGGCCAAAAATAACCTGATCTTAAAATCATATGAGTAGTCACTTCCACAAAATCATGCCCTATACCATACTTATCATGAAACTATTCTAGAACTTCCTTTGTTTCTTACATCCTAGCACTTTAGGTAGATTCCTTCATAATTCCTCTTGTACAACTTTCTATCATGCAACATATAGGACTCACACTTCATTTTGAGTCCCCTACACTGTGAACTATTCATCCAATTGGGGCACTAATTTTTTAAAAGGTAGTAAACAATATCCTAGTACTAGACATTTGTCACTACACCTTGACTGATATAAACTTGAGATTCTATCATTCCCTTCCAATCTTCTATATTTGTTTCATTCTCAAATCTATATTTCTTTTCATCTCCAACTTGGTTATCAGCTATGATTTTTGATAATCCTTGACCTCTGACTAACTTCATAGGTTGGATCTCTAAATCAAATTCTTTAAGTCTCACCATCCATTTCCCTCACCTTTCACTAAGTTCATTTTACATCAATAATGTCTTTATTGTTGGATCAGGTATGATCGCATACACCTTACTTGTTAGTCTATAATGATGGAACTTCTTTACCACCTTGATCAAATCAAAATATTATTTATTGAGGTTGGAATAATTTAACTCGACATTCTTCATAGGGAAACTCATAAAAGAAATTGGTCTTTCATCCTCCTTTTCTTTCTTCTACATTAGAATCCTAATGCACGAATGCTCTAAAGCAAAAGAGTATATCTTAAAAGGTAGCTCATAATTAGGGCTTACTAGTATAGGGGCTATGGAAATGGCCACTTTAATATCCTCAAATGATTTCTTAACCTCTAGGACCCATTCTATTTTTGCTCCCTTTTTGAGTAAATCATTAAGGGGATAAACTATTTCTACAAATCCACTTATGAAATTTTGCACGAAATTTATCTTTCCAAAGAAAGACTTGAGCTCCTTTCGACTGTGGGAGGTGATAACTTCAAAATATCCTCAACTCTATCAAGATCAATGGAGATCCCAACTTTAAAAATGAAATGACCTAGGAGCTTTCCTTTAGTGACCCCAAATAAACATTTCTTGGAATTGAGAGATATGTTGTACTTACAACACCTATTGAATACTTGTCTTAGATCAGAAATGTGATTACTTTGATCCTTTGAAAAGACTATCAATTCATCCATGTAGATAACTATGCACTTATTTATTAATCCCTTAAAAGCTTCATCCATAGCTCACTCAAATGTAGCCCTTGAATTAATCAGTTTGAAAGGCATTCTTCTATAGGAAAAAATTCTCCATTTAGTTGCAAAAGCTGTCTTTATTCGATCTTCTTCATCAACCATCACTTGATTATATCTTAAATATCCATCCAAGAAAGACATCATCTTTGAACCATTCATGATTTTTAAAACCTCATCTAGTGAGGGTAAAGGATAATTGTCCTTTTGAGATGCAAGGTTCAAGTTATGAAAATCAACACAAAGATGAATCTCCCCGATCTTTTTTCATACAAGGACCAAATTAGCCACCCACATAGAATAGCAGATAGGGAAGATGATCTTGGCATCCAGCAACTTCTTAACTTCTTTCATTATCAATGGTTCAATGATAGGATTTATAGGTCTTTGTCTCTATTGGAAGGGTTTGGCACATGGTTTTAGTGGGATGTTATGCATGATAATCTTGGGATTATATGTCTTTAGCTCTTCATAGTTTGAAGAAATGACATCTTTATACTCAATAAGTAGTTTGAGCACATCCTCCCTCTCTTGTGCATTTCATGCTTTTACAATCCTCACCATTCTCAGATCTTCATCAGTAACCAAGTTGTACAAGTCACATTCATCAATCCCCTTTTCTTTGATCATTCTCCTATTAAGTGCTAATTCATCATGATAAAAAATGCATTCTAATTCGACCATCCCTTTAGGAATAGTGTTGGTTTTTAGATTTAGGATCCCATCTTCATCTTCAAGTTCATCATCTTTGGTTTGTCATCTGGAGTGTCATCAATTTAGTTCCCTTTAAAGTGGCCATTGCAAATGATAAATTCAAGTATATGTTGATCATCTTGAAAGACCTGAAAGTTTGTAATATTGTCCAGAATAGATGGAGTGACAACCAATTGTATTGAAAATGATTTCAATTTAGTTCTCTCGGTTGGTTGTAATGCGCTTGCTGAACTGGTGAGAGCATCTGCTACCATGTTTTTCCTTCTTGGAATAGAAATTATGTTCAAAGCTTCAAAATCATCCATTAAATCCCATACTCTTTTTCTATAAGCAAGTAATCACTTATCATTGCAAGACTATAATGATTTCACTTGTCAAATAACTAACTGAGAATCTCCCTCAATTATGAGAGTAGTGATTCTTCTCTCTAATGTGAAAAGAAGACCTTAGATCAATGCTTCATATTCTGCAATATTATTAGTACACTTGAATTGTAATCGATATGTTGCATAGAAAGACTTACCTTTTGGGTTGACCAAATCAATACTTGTGTCAGCTCCTAATTTGCATTTAGAATTGTCAAAGTGAAGTGTCTAGATTGGATCTTCCTTGGGTTTTTTGATCTTGTTCTTATTTGTGCTTAGCTTCTCTTTCACTTGAGCCTTGAAGGATTTTTTCTTGGGAACCCATTGTAATTTTCCATGAGGCAAACTTGATGATTCTCCATTGTGGATTCTTGATAGAGGAAGTGTATGCTTTTCTTGTTTGTCCTAAATTTTTCCTATTAGTTCCTTGATTTCCTCAACCTTAGGTTGAGGATGGACAACCACTGAAGTCCACCCTTGACCATTGGAAGAGGTATCATTATATGATGAATTTAGATCTTCGATTTCGTCTTCAATATTTTTTGTAGATTCAGATGAGTTTATAGGACTTTAATTTTTCATGGGTTCATCTTCCAAAATTTTATTATTCTTGTCTCCCATCATGTGTGTTAATACCTTCAGAACAAGCTTCTTGACATGATGAGCTTTCAAATTTGGTGTGCCTAACTTTATGTAATTTGAAAAATCCTAGAAGTAGGATACTAGGATCAGCTTCCTCTCCTAAACATTATAAATTAGCCACCATATTATCTATGAATTGTCTCACAATTTCATCCTTTGGGATCAATATATTGAGTTCTTTATCTTCATCTTTTGATATTTTGGTTGGAATTGTGTCAAATACCATCACTTTGTATGAGCCTAAATCTAATTTTAAGAGTGCTATCTCATTTGAGGCATTATATTCTGTGATCATTATTTTTGGTTTTCGTTCCTCATCTATCTTGATTTGATTGTTCAATCCCTTCCATGGTAACCATAACTGAGTGAAATCCATGGAAAACCATCCCCTTAGGAATTTTTTCCATTCTCTACTTAGAAGTAGTCCATATTTTTTTGGGATATCAACCACATGTATATCAATGATATCTTGAATCCATGGGTCGACCATCAACTGTATCCAAACATCTTTTAATATACTAATGACTTTCACCTCTATTTTGTCCAACCGTATCACTATCTGATTGGAAGGTTGTGACTCCTAACCTTTGCACTATTGATAGTGGCATGACATTACATGAGGCTCTTGAATCAATCAAGCAATTATGAAGATTCTTTCCATATATCCTGATGATGAACAAAAATGGGGGTACCTCCACCTTGTCTTTAAACATAGTGGGCATTGCTTCCACAACATTAACTTATTGAGCTACCATCTTTTGGGGTATGGTATTTGTGTTATGGGGAGTCTTCGTTTGATCCAAAGTCTTTGTCAATGCTTCTCACTGCTATGGGTAATTTTGCAAATGTCAAACATGGATATGTTGTCTTTTGTTCACTTCAAATCTTTTATGACACTATATTTTTCAGTAGACCAAGTAGGGTTTTTCAATATTATAGGTACATTCCCTTGGTTCTAATTTTTTTGTCCTCCATATAGTGGTCTAACTAGTACTAGATTGTTATTCGCTCTCAGATCAAAAGGAGTTGTTTGTAGCACTAGGGGAATCCAATCTATCATTGGTTCTTTTTTACTTCTTAGATTGTATGTATTTCGATTGTCATTATGAAAAGAAAACATCTCTTCATGCTGAAGGTCAAGTTCCTGGCTAAACGGGAATGAGAATTCTTCATTAATTGATTGTTCTACCTATGTATTTTATGCAAAATCATAGGATTCTAATAGCATAGCATTAAATTTCACAAGAGGAGCATTGTTGTTTACTTGTGAACTCTGAGCCATCTCTTGATTCCTTTCATAGTATGAACCATCGTTATTAGATGCATTTCAACTATTGCCATATTGATTGATTTCCGTATACTAAACATTATTGTTCTTATTGTCTATAGGAATGCTTCAATTATTGGGATGAGTGTTCCATTGTCAATTTTGTCTTTGGAAGCCATTATTACGGTTAGGGGGGTTGAAGTTGTTCTCTCCACTAATATTTCCTACATTGTTGTTTCCACTATTGTTGTTTCCATTGAAGTTCTTGTTATAATTTTGGCCATAATTGTTGTTGTAGGGACCAATGTTATTCCTTTGAAAATTGTTATTTTGTCCCTATGATAACCTTAGACAATTTAGCTCATTGTTCATTTGTGACATAGTCTTTTTCATTTGACCAAATTCTGAAATAAAGCTATTGTCTAGTTCTGCGGAAACTCTTGCCTTTTGTTCAAAGAAAGCGACTTTCAGAGGTTCATACCTTGGATATTTTAGAGCAGAGTTTTGCAAAGTGAGAGCCTACTATAATGGAACTAGATTCACAAGTACAAATTGGCTAGGCACCATGGGTAGTCTGACTAGGTATGTTGGTACTATTGTGATAGCTTGATCTAGAAGCATTAATCCTCCTCCATTAGGATTCACTTGCTTAGTGAAGGTTATTGCTTCTGCAAAGACCCTTTCCATTGTATCAATATTTGCTATAGGAAGTCTTCTCAAAAAAATAGCAGTAAGAGGGTCCATAGCATTCAGATAAATCTGAATAGCCACTTCAATTGGTATAGTAAATGGTGTTCCAACTTGCAATATGTCATGTGAAAGTGATGATTGAAGCGTGAAACTGTTTCGGTTGGGTCCTTATTGATTGATATGAATTTTTGATGTATCACTGCTAGGTTAATAAAAGTTTTGAATTGTTCTAGGAACAATCTTTTGAAGGTATTCCAAGCTCCAATACATCCAAGTGGCAAATTAACGTACCAATTGAAGGAAACTTCCCCCAAAGAATAGGGGAATAGATGAAGAACCACATCCTCATTGGCAATCTATTTTTAGCTACAAATTTCTTTCAATATTTTGATGTGATCTTCCACAATTCATGTTTCTCCATAAATGAACCTTGGAAAAAAATTCTTAGGATTCTTAGGAAGGTGATGAAGTGCACCCCTCAAGCTGATTGGTGAATCTACAATGTTCACAAAAAAGACCATTGGAGGATTCAGGTGGACCTAAGGGTGGTTATTATGAAGGTGGAACTATTGAAATGTTTGGTGGTCTACCAGGTGGTTAAAGTGGAGGGGGAGTTGAAGAAGATGATGAAATGTTGAATGGAAGTGGTTAAATTCGAGGTATTCCTTTATCACTGTGCAGTTTGTGAAAATGGGTAAGCTCAAGAAACTCATGTGCACTTGGTGAAGATCTTAAAGCTTGTTGAAATGGGGATTCTAGATCAAAATCCTCTAGTTTGCATCAATTCCAAAAAAAGTGCATCCCTACACAAGTACACTTTCTCACAAAATGAGGTACACCATAGAATTTAGTCCAACAATGCAGTAGTGCACTAGCGCACTTGAATTTTTCAAAAAATTAGAATTTTTTTTGAACTTTAAAAGAAGTGCAGAATTTCAAAACTTAGACAAAATTTTCTTCTATTCCTAAAATCAAGATGGCCTTCCTTCTAGTGCCACTTCTATTTATCTGTCATTATGCATGATGCTAAATGACATGAATTCTTTCAAACTCCTATCTTGAAAAGTCAATCTTGTGAATCAACTCCAAGGTTTCAGGTGATCTTGCTACCTACTAGAATCTGCTCAGTTGAAGATAAGTGCTTTTGTTCATGAGGAGGCCTTTGCTAGTTCAAATGATTTTAGATGAGATGTATAATCCATTTGCTACTTCAAAATCAACATACAAAAGAACTATGTTTTTGTATTTTGTATTTTGTATTTTTTTAAATTTTATGAATGCAATCTAATAATACAACTAGTATGAATTCCTATTTTAACAAGGGGTTAGTAAAGAAAATAACCTAAAAGTAAAATCTTAATGGACATAAGCTATAGAAAACAACATGTCTGTGAGTTAAGCTTTCAAAGAAATTGATGGATAACCAATGAAAGTAGGAGTAGCACTTCCTTAATTCCATTGATGCAATCATCGATGGGAATTCAATAACTGTAAGATGTTTCACTTTTCATCAAATCGCAAGGCCACAAAAAGTGCACTCATGTGAGACAAAAAGTTATGCAGGCATAATTTGGTGATTTCTTCGCGAGCTAAATACGTCAACAAAGTTTTAAAAACCATAGCAAACACTAGAATTAAAAGATCGCACAACTAGAAATAACACAATAAATTTTTGGCTCAATCAAAATTCCATGAACATACATTCACAAAACACTGACACATTTAGGCAAGAATCACTACACTCCAAATGCAAGCACCAAAGCATAATATTATTGCAAAATAATGGTAGTTGTGATTACATATTACAATCCCATATTTATAAGAAATCATCTCCTCAATTTGTGTTGAGAGTGAGAAATATCTTCGTGCAATCATATGCTTCCTAATTTAATAAAAGAAACTAATTATATACAAACTCACTATCTAACTGGTGCTTAATAGGACTCCATCCATTTTTATATTCATTAATTAGATGCATCAGCCTTTATATGTCAGAAAATAAAGAAATTAAGAGAAAATAAGAAGAAGAAAGCCTTTAGTCAAAGTAGAAGTGTCTAGAAGTGTCAAAAATAGAAGCTAATCCTTCACTGGCCATTTTTTTAAGTTGAACTATTGTCAGAATGTGTTTTCGATGCATGAAAAGCTCTAATTTTGGAACTAGCAATTAATTGCTGGTGCACCTTTAGAAAAGTGGACCTCAGAAGAAGCACATCAGTGCACTTGCACACCTCTAATTTCTTCAAGATTCTTTCAACACTTTGTAAACAAAAAGTGCACCAACACAATAATGCACCTCAAAGGTCCAAAATTGCAAAATTTCACTATGTCAAAAAATGAGATTTTGGCTTCTGGGTTTTGTCCCCCTTCATACCAAAGCTATGTTTGGATGCTTACCTTTGAATTTCTCAATAATATTAGAGCTCTTTGACACTTTTGATAAATCTAATGCATTATAATTATCCTTGACCTTCTGCTTGTAGTTATCTACCTCAATATAGGTCTCAGCAAAATCCCCGAGTTTAGTATCCAACTCTAATAAGGCTTCTTCTATCTTGAAGGCTTGTCAAATGTCTTCATCAATAGTAACTTCTTCAAAAATCTTCCTAAATTTTTGCACTACTACCTCAACCGATATTAATTCTCCCATGCATCATCTTCAAAAATGTCAAGATATGCATCACTATAATGTTTCTCTACTTCCAAAATCTTCTCTCGAGCTTGGTCCTTGAGCTGGTGGATCTCTGCATGTAATGACTCCATTACTTTATTGATATTTGCTATCTTTTCTATCCAATCATCAATTGTATCTAATTCTTCTACAATATATACATCCATGAGCATTCTATATCTTTGGCCCTTTATTGCCTGTAGAAATTGTAAATCTTTTCCCCATTCATTTACCTCATCCGTAATACTAAAATCTTGTTTCAAAATTACGACCATTTTATCCACATTATCTTGCATTGTATGAAGTAACTGTAGATTTCCTTAGATGATAAGAATGCCCTTCTCCTCAAAAATTTCTTGTCATTGCTGGCAAACATTAAAAAATGGATCTAATTGTACAACCCACTATCTCTTCTTTCAAGTGTAGAATTCAATGTCTCCTCAAGGTGCTCAGGATCCAAGGGACCAACAACTTCAACTAAATATCCTTTTAGGATTTCATTTTTCCTCTGAAGTGTTATTAATTTTGCCCCTTCCTATTCCAAACTCCCAAATACCTCCTTCATCCCCATTGTAACCATCAACTTGGCTATATCCAATGTAGGCCTTCCAAGCATATCTTCTCTAATTTGATAATCTTGTGGACCCAAATCTTCTATTTCTAAATCAGGAGGAGGAATAGCCTCTTGTGGAAGAAAATCTTGATTCTAATCACTATTAATGAATGTTAATGTTCTTGCCTCTTTTGATGAGGACTCAAGTTTCCTTAGAACCTCGATCAATTCTATCATATTTTCTTCATTAGCATTGTATAGTTTCTTTTTATTTCTTATCATTTCTTTTGGCAATCATCTTGGGATCTTCTCCACCAAAGGCTTATCTCTCAATGATGAAGTAGTTTTCTCTGCTACACCTTTTCTCTTCTAGCTCCTTTCTAGGGTTTTCTCCCTTTGTGATGGTTCTCCCTCTGCAGTCTCTATTTCAGTGGAGCTCATAGTCCTCACCTTGATGTCCTAGGAAGCTTGTTGAGGATATTTGATCATTTTTCCTTCTCCAAACACTTCATCAATCACTATTAGCTATGGCTCTTCCTCATGTTCCCTTTGAGCTTGTTCTTCCTCCATACTTGGTGATAGAGGAGTAACAGAGCCTTTATCCACAACTGTGACTTATAATTGGGATGAAGGAGTTATCTCAGGACCCTATGAATGTGGTGGTATCTAAGTCCAATCTTCTTATTGGGGCTCATTGATTGGTGTATCCCTAATCTTGTTTCCCACCAATTCAATACCTATGTGCATGAAATCAAAATCTAACATCTTAAAGACATCAATGCCCTCTACATCTTGCTCATCAATCCATTGTTGCATTTCATCCTCCAATGTGGTTGTTTGCAAAGGTTCTTCTAGGATCGGTGGTGGTGTGGCAATAGAACTTCTCCTTCTTTCCTGTTCTATGGCTCTTGCTAGTCAGGTTATCCTATTCAAAGGTGCATCATCATCATCATCTTCTTCTTCTTCTTCAAAAATAGGTTCTAGAATAGATGGGAAAGGAACCATCTCCTAATCGCTCTTTGCCTTTTCTTGACCAAAGTCTTGATCTTTCTTCTCTTTGGTGCTAAAGGAGATGCCTATTCTATTTGTTGAGGTGGAGAGACCTCTTGAATTTCATTCTCCATTTTTGCTTGATTGGGTATAGTAGCTAGTGGTAGTTGAGGATCATCCTAAACTTTTGATGCCCCAATATCCTCTAACCCATGTACATCTACTTCTCCTCACTATGGAGGTGCCAAGATTTCACATTTTTTTGGTACAATTCTCTAGGGGGCACTTCTTTTCTTCTTACCCTAGCCTCCACTCTTCTAAGGTTATAATAACTCACTGGCCTATTCAGTTGATGCACTATTTCTAGCCTCACTAGAGATTGAGTTGCAAAGGTAGGGGTGGTGACTTTCTTCCCTCTACCTTTGGTTGGGTGGGCTTGTACATGGAAGATCACTATTTCAGGTATTGGATCAAGGTCAAATGGTTTCTTGATCCAATCCTACATCATTTTAATGATGTGCCTTGCCCTATGGTTGATATCTAAATTTTATCCCTATCAACCTCGTCATTCATAATAGGCCTATCACCTATTTTATCTTTTTTGAAAAGAGGATCCAACAACCTCTCAGAATATTGTTGCCATATCTTCAAAGGAATCTTTATCCTCAAAGCCTTATCTACCAAGTACAAATTCATCCTACTATAATCCCTTATCCATACATTGTAGTCATTTGTAATGTTCATCCAGTGATCCTCAATGGCTTCCTCATGTTGGAATGTTTTACCTGCCAAAGTTTGCACTCTTCCGATGTTATCAAAACATGGTCATGGAGAATTGTACTCTTCCAGGGGATACCGATCCTATTTACATTCAAAAGAGGAGATATCCTACCTTTGGTCCACTTGAAACTATCCTATAACCAACAACCAAGTCCAACATTTTTTATGTTGCTTTCTCACTTTGTCACAGGCGGACACAACTTGTCAAGAGATCTCCAAGAGAACAAGCCTATCACAAGGATACCTAGGGAGCTTTTTTGGGTTAATAGTGGTACCAACTACCCTTAGATATGTGAATGTTCTAAATTGAATATAGTATTCTTCGAGTACTGATATTTGTGCCATTGCATCATTTGATAATCTCTTCACATAGTCCCCCTATATGAATTAGATTATGGAAAATATAAATGCATCATTCACAATGATGTACTCTTTTCTTTGGTTCGAGAGCTTTGTCTTCACCAATTGGGGGTACACAATGTATGGCCATGCATTAGGCTCTTGCATGCTACCTTTCTTGTATAGCCCTAGATAGTCTGTCACCCTTGCGACTAACAAGTATACTAAATATGAAGTCATATAAAACTTCCTTTTGTTCTTTTCCACTATCAACTATTCACACAAATTCTAACTTAGAATAGAAGCCCAATCCAATGACATCATTTCTTTTCTTATTGTTTCAATAAAATGTACCATGAAGATATTCAGATGCTCGAATATCTGTAGACCCATAACTCTACTCAAAAGTATGATAGAGTATTCGATGTCTTCAATCATATATCCCCTAGTCATGTCAATGTGACCAGCCTTTTTCTCCAAGGGAGTCTATTCTATGAGGTACATGGACTAGATGATCTTCAAGGCATCCTCAATATTTTCCTGCTACCACCTTTTCGCTTATTCATAGGTAAGCTTGATGAACTAATTTTCACTTAGGAGATGAAATACTTTCTTAATATTCTTTGGGCATAGATTAAGGATAATTTCTCCAGTTACACTCTTCACCACCCTTTCCTCAGCACCAAGTGTTTTGTAAGTGTCATTACTAGTTCTAAAGAGTACAGACATCGAGTGTGATTTAGTGTTAATAAGCACTGATTTGATAAGAGCAGAGACCATTTGCGATCTCTCAGTGGGTTTGTTGCAAATCTTATGGAATTCTCCCAAGTCACTATGCCCCAATTCTGTATCTTTGATTTCTAAGTAGTCATCTTGGAATCTTGAGTTTGTTGGAACTTGAAGACTATAGGTTTCAACACCATTTTCTCACCCAAGGAAGCTTAAGAGGATGCCATTATATCTGCATAAATTAATGTTCATTATCCTAGATTTGGAAAAAAATAAATTAATTAAGCCCTAATGCTAATATGGAGAAAGCCTAGAAAACTAGATGCTCTGAAACACTAGAAAACCCCTTCTTAATCCTAGATTACAAAAAATTGGTGCACTTGGCGCACTTGAATAGGTGCACCTATTTTTTTAAAAAAAAACCAATAATATGGTGTGCATTAGCGCATCTATATTTTATTTTGAATGCTTTTATTTTGTTGTTCTATTTGATAATTAGGTGTGCATTAGTGCACCTAAACAGGTGCGCTAATGCGCACCTAATTGAATAGGTACTTTTTAAAAGTTTTGATGTTTTTAAAGTTTTATATACTTTAGGGGGGGTGTGAAGTAGCGCACCAAGATAGGTGTGCTACTATGCACCCCCTTAAGGTTTTTTTTTGTTTGTGCACAAGTAGAAGGGCAAAATGATCCCGCACCTCAGTAAGTGTAGAGATGCACTTGGAGGGTGTGGTCAGAGAATTGTAGATGTGGCATGGTGGAGGAGATGAAAGCCCAAATATGCAAAAGGAAAAAAAAGAAAAGGTGAGGAGAGGGGAGGGTCCTCCTCTTTAAATAGATTTTGGGGAGGCTTGGTGCAGCTACACATGTGAGCAGGTGCACAACTATAGCTACACATTTGCAATGTGTAAAAGCCCCTTATTCACTTTGGGCACACTAGCGCACCTCTTTAGGTGTGCCTAGTGTGCAAAATAATCTAAATTTTTAACTTGTTTCCCTTGAGTCTTCCAAATTTCTAACCTTTAAGCTTTTCAATATGACCTAGGGGCTAGGGAAGATCTAAAAAAAGGTTTGAATTCTGGACTAGAATTTGAACAAGTCAAGAATAAAGTAGGGGGTCCCCATTTCTAATAGGAAATGGGGTGTGCATTGTGGAACCACAACACCATCCCTCCATCATAGGCCTCAACCTCATAGAACTTGCTTCTATCACCAGACATGTAGTGTGAGTAACCACTATCTATTATCTAGTTATTATGGATATTGATACTGGTTATCAAGTCTCTCTCCACCCTTTCTTTTGTGATAGCAACAAAGGATACTTGATCCTCGTCCTCATCATCATTATCATCATTGGTTGACTCTTTGTTAGTCCAACTATCTTCAACGATGTATCATCACTTCTCATTTTCTTTGGAGTTTGACCACCTGTTCTAGGTGGTTCCCTTCTAGTTGTTGTTGTCCTTCCTCATAGTTCTAGACATTTGGAAACATAATGTCCTACCTTTTTGCAGTGAAATTTTTTTAAATGAAGCTTATCTTTGTAATCCCCTTTGACCTTGAATGTTATTTTGTAAAGAAGGCCTCCAACTATTCTTGTTTGACTTCTTCAACATATAGGCTCTCCAATTCTCTCATGTATCTGAATGTTCTTGCCTCTTCTTTTTCTCTTTGTGTTGCAACCAGTGTAACAATGGCTTTGATTGTAGTTTTAAACTTGGGTGGTTGACTTTTTTTGAAGTTGCTAAGCTTAAATGTAGTGAGATTTCCTACCAAGACATCAAGTGATAACTCCAAATATTCTATTCTTCTAAGATCTTAAATGGTTGACACCCTTGTGACATATTTGGATTACATGGCTCTCAATATATTTCTCACACACTCTTCTTTTATTACTCCATGACATGCTCTAATGGCTAGCATGCCATCCTTCACTCACTTGCCATAGGCTTCAATCTCTTTGTCTTCTTGCATCCTCATGTCATCAAATTTTCCTCTTACGATCTCAATTTTATCCCTCATAACATTCTTGTCACTACCACAGATGATTTTCAGCTTCTACCACATCTTGTATGTTGTCTCTAGTTCTTGAACATATTTGTAGTCAAAGTAGGATAGGGTGCTCGCTAGAGCATCCATTTTGGTTGCGTGTATCTCCTTCTCCTTCAACTAGTATTGGTTGAGTTGACCAACTAATTGAACATTAGATTTTATGTCTACACGGGTCCAATAAGTATGTACAAGAGTCTTTAGATGCACACACATCTCCCTACACCATGAGTTTTAGTTTTCCCTAGAAAACTATAGTGCATCTCTTTTAAACATCTCGATATTTTCCTTGAGTTGTTAAACTCTTTTCTCCTAAGGACCTAGGCTAAGATACCAATCATTGGTCCTACTACATGTTAAATTTACTAAGAGAGAGTAGGTGGGGAGGTGGTGCTTGCGTTGTGAATCAATATACTCACTAGTTTCAAATTTTAACTATTAATCACACTTCACACTAGTCTATGGGATTGTGTTGGCTATAAATTAACCAATCAAAATTAAGAAAAAAAAAAATGTGAAAATAAAAGCACACAATATTTATCTTGTCGAAACCCAACTAGGGTAAAAAAAATGGTATGTAAGTAAATCCTTGTGAAGTTTGCACTCTCCTAAAGTGCACCTAGTTAAGATCTTATCTTTGTTAGAAGATTATACAAACACTATTAGGTTCTACCTAATTAAGGGATTTTGATAAGAATTATTAAAGTTTTTCTCTATCAAGAGAAGCCTTATTAAAGTACTTTAGAACACAAGTTAATATGCCACACTATAAGGGTATTTGTACAAAGAACCTATTATGGTCCACCTTTGATGGGATTTACGGTTGCAAAGATTAGTAAACAATAGGGAATGATGTAACAAATAACTACTAAACTTAGCTTGAAATAGATCATTCCTCAGCTCTTTTGACCCATCTAGAACTTTTCTCTACCTTCTCTTGACTCTGTAACTTCACACCTTAATCACTTGTCCACTTAGCTCTCCTTTCTCTTGCACATGATAACCTTGTGTTATTCAGGCTTACTTCCTTCTCCTTAGCAAGATTATTCTTCAAAGGAAAATTCTCTCTTGTCACTCTCCTTTAGACCTTGAGATTCTACTTAGCTCAACCCTTTAGGATCATTGCTTAATCAATCGAAAATATAACCTTTTCTCTTTCAACTATTTCTACTTTTATACTTTCTTCTAGCTTCACTTAGAAGCCCTAATCTGCAAATTCAAATTGAATTCTCACCTTGACTTCTAGCTCAACTTCTCATTGTAGTAGTACACTGCTCTTGTTAGATGTAGTATGTTTGTACAAGATTCATGGGTGTTTCATATCTTTGATGGCTTTACCTAATTGGAAATAATTCAAATTTAAATTATTTCAACTATTCCTTGATATATTCACCTGTGCACTCCTGCCCTTTACATGACTTGGCAATCATGAGTATCTTGCTCCATGCTTACTTTGCTGACTTGTCCAAACCATCTTGTATGGCCACTTCCTAATCCACTTTCCCTTATGCTTGATATCCCTATGCTCACACAAACTTTGTAGTACCCACCCCTAATTTAATTTTTATGTTTTATTGTCAAATTATTTTAGGCCAACTTTTATGGTTATGTGTTATGATTTAGTGGTACTTGTTACCTAATTTGATTAATGTTATTTCATACTTAGATTATATATTTGATGAGCTGCTTGATACTTGGTTATTTTATGTGTTCATGGTTATTCTTATGATAATGATGCTTTGTATATTTCATGTAATGATTTCAGTTGTTTCACAATGGAAGTTAGATTAATGATTTATATATGATTTTTATGGTTGCTTACCCCATACTTGCATGCACATATGGTGTACAAGTATGTTTTACTTTATGTTTGATGTTTCTACTGTGGTTGACGGAGGAAGGTTTAGTTACCTACTAGTTGGGATCTACATGATGTACCACTCTTTGCCATTGCATGTTTAGTCTAGATATATATGCATATATACATGTTCAACTTTTATGTAGATTGCAAGTATTGAGCATTGAATTCCTTGATTTGCCAAGATGAGCATGCCCTATTGCACTATCTCAATGGTAAAGAGGGAAAATAGTTCTCAAGTGATCCAAATCCTAATCTGAGCCAATTTTCCTAAAATATAGAACAAGTATTTGAGTTAACTACCTTTTTTGAATTCATTAAGTGACGTGAATTTGAGATTTTTGACCTTTGAGCTTGAATTCATACTTTATCATTTAGATGAGTTTTCTTACTAAGTTTGTGGGTGTGCAATGATTTTTAGTTATAATTAAATCAAATAAAGATATTATTAAATGATTTGATTGAACAAAATTATAGAAAGGAAAATCAATTTATAATTATATTTAATTAATTGGAAATATAATTAAATAGAAGAATAGATTTAAGGATTTAATTAAAAGACCAAATTTAATGTAATCATATCTATATGATTCAATAATAATTAATTTAGAAGTTTCATTTTAATATTGAACTTTAAATATAGGCAAGAGCCTACAATGTATTGGTAAATTGTGAGCCTCTCATTTGGGAGGTCTTGGGTTTGAATCTACATGTGATTAACACAATCTTAATAATAATAATAAATAACCTAGGCTTCGACTGTTTAGCTATAAAAAATAAAATTGAACTTTAAATATTATTAGTTAAATTAATAAATATACTTTCTAAATATGTCTTATTATTTAATAAAAACAAAGTGATGATAATTTAAATAAACTTTATTCTAATTAAAAAGCAAAAAGTATGAACAAAGAATTAAATAAATTAAAATAATAAAAGAAAAGGCTTTTGCATGTTTGTAAAACTAAAACCCTAGGTTGAGAAATTCTTTATTAGAAGATTAGAGCTCATTTCTCCACACACAGGTTTGGAGGAGCAATTTTTGGAAAAGGTTTCAAGAGATGGGAACTTTTGCACTCTTTAAGCATTTATTAGGTTTTAGCATCAGATCGAGGTAGGAATTCTATAGAGTTTATCATAGTAAATCTTTCGAATTACCTCTGTCTTCTTTGTGCCTATATATCGATCTTGTTATGGAAAATTTTATTTTAAAGTGAAACCTTGTTTTTGAAGATTATTGTTCTTCATCATTGAAATGTCTATTAACACAAATTTGAAAATGCTCTTTAAAATTTTGGTTTTGTTATTATCGAACAACCATTTGGGGAATCTAGAAATTGTAGAAAATCAACTAGGATTTGATTGAAATCTAATCTAGACTAAATTTACAATTTGATTTGAGAAAACTAATTTTGTCTTCATCTTAAAAATATAAAAAATAAAAAAAAATAAAAAAAAAATACAAAAAATACAAAAATACAAAAATAAAATTAAATTAAATTAAAAAAAAATACAAAAAATACAAAAATAAAATAAAATATAAAAAAATTGCCTTCCTAGACTGTACCTATACCTGGTTTTAATTTTTTTTTTAATAAAAACTTTATTTTTATATTATTGAATATATATATTTTTAAAATATTTTAAAAAGGTGGCAGGGCCATGACTTCCCACCCCCCACCTTCCTTGGTCGGTTGCAACAACTGCCAAGGCAACCCAAGCTGCCTTAGTAATCAGTTGCATGTAGGCTCCAAGAGTCACATTGTGGCCTCCCCACATTCTGGGGTTTACTTAACATTAAAACCAACTGTTGTAGAAACTGGCTACGTGCAGGCTCCAAGAGCCACACTAGCATCCCCACGTTGTGGGTTTTGGTTAAGATTAAAACCAAAATAAATAAAATTTATTTTTGTTATATATATATATATATATATATATATATATATATATATAACTATTATTAGATTTAAATGTTATTTAATTTAAAAGTTTGTTATATAGTATTATATTATTATAAATAAATACAGATTTGAAATTATGTTTTAAATTTAGTTTAATTTAGTTGAATTTCAATTACTACTTTATAATATTAAATTGTGATTAAATTTAATAGTTATTAATAGTATTTATTATTTGATTTTATTTCTATATTGAATCTCTTAAAAAAAGATGTTAATTGAGAATTGTATGTATTATAAACTATTTAATTTACCTTATGAAACAACACAAGATCTTATCAAACACATTTATAAAATGTGGTTGATTAAGTTATATAAATGAAACTTATATTTTGATTAGTCCAAATTGGAAACCTCCTTCAACTAGGATACTTTCGAAAAATGAAAACTTGAACCCATATTGTGAATTGATTTTTATAATATTATATTGACAAACCAAATTAAATATGTAACTACACTTGTTTGTAAATGCATGCCAAATTTATCATGTTTTATCTTGTAATGGGTTTTGGGATAAACCTAGTTTTGACCTGTTAGGTATGTTTGCCAGAGGCTTGGGAAGTGATTTGTTTGTGATGATGTTATATAATGTTGTGATTTCATGATGCAACCTTTGGAAGATTGATCAATTATTTATTGAGAGTTCTAGTTGCTTGTATAGGAGTGATGTGGACATTGTGATTTTATGCAGTTTCCTATTATGAGTTTAGGGTAGGTTATCCTTGTGTTTGCTAGGAAGTGGCTTGCAATGGAGTCTAGAGCCTTAAAGAGGTTTCCTGGGTAACCCATTGTGAGTTGTATTAATAAGTGCTAACATTTCATTAATGGGGTTAAAATAAATTAACAAGAGTTAGTGTATTACCTTGTCCATGCCTTCAGTGCTAGTACCGACTAGGATGGGAGTAGAGAGGATTCTTGGTTGCAAGATTGCCTTGTTAGTATGCCTTGTCTGTAAGAAAGGATACATATGCCACATAGAGTCACTAGGGGGCAAGAATCAGAGAGGCTACTAGGGTAACCTTAGAGTTGGCCCATGTTTACTACGAGTCTTTGTTGTTTCTGGGATTAGAAGTTATTTGTGTACTTGGTACCTTTGAGATACATTGCTATTAGGATTCCTTGACCTAGATTCTTGTTACAAATTTTGGATTGTTATTCATTTTGGACTTGTGAATAACTCCTTAGCATGATGGGAGTGTGCCATTTAGGTTCCACAAGGTTGGGTGGTAGTGTTTCTTATACCATTGAGATCAGATAGCTGGATGTCGTTGTTGGATGTACTTGTGTAGTTTTTCTATTCTTCTATTCTTCTGATCTTGTGATTATGTTCAATGGTTATATTTTGATTTATTGTACCTTGATTTTGAGATCCTATGAGATGTTGTATCTTATCATGATGTATATTCTTTTAGCATTTCATACCATGTGACTTCTACATAGGATGATTATGCATTTTGGTTATGTCATGTGGCATCTTATGTACTTGTATATTATTTCATTTTATTTCATACTTATGGTTATCCTTTAATGTAGATTTTGTTATGTGTCAGGTTTAATCTTGATAATGTTAATCTTAGATTGGTTTTGACATATGAGTGACAATATACTTAATTCATTACTTAGTTCATATTGAACAAGTAATGTATGTCGAGCTAAATTGTCAAATAGTATATGCCAAGCAAGAAATAAACAATCTATGTCGAGTAACTAGTAAATGCCAAGTCACTCAAGTGTTGAGCAGATAATAAGTGCCGAGTCATTTAGATGCCAAGTGATTAGTGGATGTTGAGTCATTCAAAGGCCAAGTTACAACATTAAAGAGATAGTGGACATTGAGCATCAAACACTTCAAGTGTTGAGTAATATAGTTTTGATATAGTTGTTTGTAATAGCAAAAACTACTATGTAAATAATTTTGGAGCCAACTTGAGGATTTTTTTGCGATTCTAGATGATAAGGAAAAATATTTATTAAGGATCGTTATACAGTAAATGTAGCCAATCAGAAAAAGGGAAGGATCAAACAACAATATGGATGAATCACAATCGTTGATTCATACTTAACCCTAAGTCACCTAGATCTTCTTAAGGAGGAAAAGCCCTAAAAAAATTATGAGTGTAGAAGGAGAAAAGAGAGAAGTTTACATGTGCAAATAGAGCGTTCATGGTGACTAAGGTATTGCCAACTAAGATACATTTCAAAATCAGTTAGAGGAGAACAAGAGGAAAGGAATTAGAGGAGAGAAGAGATACATCTAATCAGTGAGGATTTAGTACACATTAGGAAAGAGGTGATCTATTATCTAGCAACAAAGTGCTAATCATAGGATCATTGTTGAGACATTCTAATAAGTGAATTAGTTAAATCTCTTAACAGAATAGTTTTAATAAGAGGTTATAAATCCTTTAACAGTGTTCTTACATCATTGTAAGTTAAAGTCCTTTTACCAGGCACACTTCTGATAGGGTGTTGAAATCCTTTAACAGGGTAAGATCTAATAATCTTGTAAGCCTTTAATAGGGTAGACCTTTCATAGGGTAGATCATGTTTTATGATCAAACATTGTAACCTTCATTGGGTACACTTTATTACTACAATAGTAGAGATTTGTGGTTGTCATCCCTACCCCAATTTTACCTTCTTATTGGAGGGATTTTGAGTGACCAAATATCTTATGTCATACATGTGTTGAATGCTATTTTCTTTCATACTATGAATGAATATGTTTAGCTAGCTATTTCATTTTACATGTACAATCATGAGATGGATGTGTGGTGAATGAATTAATGGTTAAATTTTTGAAGGACTAATTCAACCCCCTCTTAGAGTTTATTTTCCCTGATGTATTTCCAAAAAATAAAATTATGTGATACAATGTCATGGAACCCTTGAGAAATGTAATTGTTATTATATTGCTTATGTATGTATGTGAGTTATTACTTTCACTATGTTATCTCTTGTTGCTTTAATCTTCCAAAAAAAATGTTTAGCAAACTTAGTGACATAAAAGGTCAATTTCTTCTGGGTTCCCTGGTAGGGTGTTACATTTGGTATCAAAGCCAAGTTTCTACATTGGGAGCTCTAAGTATATTGGAATGCCACTGGATGACAACTAGTCAACTTAAATAGACTTAGGCAACTATATTTATTTATCACAACTTGAGAAACTTGAACTTTAGACACAAATACTTAAACATAGAAAAAATAAATTTTGAATAACACTTGATTTGCATTTCAAAACATGTTTTCTTATGCTTGTGCTTTAAGGTAGTATGCATTTTTTGACGTTGTGGACATTTTTTTCATTCTTGCTTGGATGTTGTAGGAGGATGGTGTCTGAGACTAGATCAATTTTTAGGGGTCCAATTGCAGGCCAAGGTAGAGATCATGGGAGATGTGGACATGATAGCCCTTCTTTAACTCATAGAGAGAGTCTTATTCAAGAAGAGAATAGGGAGGAGGAGAACAAAGAGAAGCATGTTGATTTAGAGGAGAATAATATGAGGTAGACGATGAGGATTATCCTAGAGCACCTATCCTCTCCAAAGGGTGTCAATTGGGAGGAATCACATCATGCTAGAAATGAGGATAGGAAGATATCCAAGAGTCCTTAGGGAGATCCTCATGGTGATAGTTAGAGGTCAACCAAGGCTATGTAGATGAGGGAACTAAACTGGGCCAAGATAAAACCCTTCACCAAAGATGGTATTTTTTATGATGTAGACCAGTGGTTGATTTCCTTAGACAGATGTTTCATGATGTAAGACTTTGAATCCAATGTCAAAGAAAGATATGCCATCACACACTTAGTTATCTTTGCATACACATGGTGGAATATTGAGGAAAAGAAGCTAGGTGTGGACATGAATATTGTTACCAAGGATTTGTTCTGTGAAAACTTTTGTGATCACTTCTTATAGTGGCACCAACAGAGGGCATATGCATTTCATAATATGAGGCAATATACCATGACAATAGTGGAGTACGAGTGGAAGTTTTATGAGCTCATACCATATATAGAAATCAATGATAGTTCATCACTGATGCTACAATATTTCATTCAGGGTCTAAACAACTGCTCCATTGGGGGTGTGAAGGTATTCCAGCCTAAGACCCTTAAGGATGTAGTTCATTAGGCTATTCTTGTGGAGTAGAATGTTACCTTAGGACATGGTGATTTTGTGGAGGCACGTGCTAGTGGACATACACCACCAAGGTCCAAGGGCACACAAAACTTGGGCATGGGCAATAATAGGAAGCATCCTTCATCTAGAGGCAATCAATAGTAGTAGCAATAGGGAGGGTCTTATCCTCCAACATGAAGGGGTAGGGGTGGTTCACACTCTAAGGATTCTCATTACTCTCATCATAATGGGTGCAATCAATACGACTTGTCACAATAGAGTACTCATTCTTTTGCTAGTAGGGATAACTTTCAATAGTCCAACGCACCTAGGGTGTAGGGGAGTTTTTTTGGAGAATGTTTTTCATGCAGACAATGCACACATAAATTGTCCCATTGTCCCTAACTGGAACCACAGTTCTCAGATCAAGGACCTATAGTTTCAGAATCCATGGTTGGAGATATGGGTATATCTTAGAGGGTGTTTGCAGTGGAGTCTTATCTTCCTACAAGGGGAAAGAATCCAATGGGACCTACACATTGAGTGCTTGAGTTTTATCTTTCTTGTAGAATTCTAGGAGTAGGCCTAATTTTTTTTTTTTTGGGGGGGGGGGGGGGGGTGTGTAATGCCTACCCCTAGTTTACTTTTCATGATTTATTCTCAAATTCTTTTAAGCCTACTTTTATGGTTGTGTTATGATTTAGTGATACTTGGTTACCTGATTTTATTGATGTTATTTCATACTTAGATTATATATTTGACGAGCTACTTCATACTTAGTTATTTCATGTGTTCATGGTTATTCTTTTGATCATGATGCTTTGTATGTTACATACAGTGATTTTAGTTGTTTCATGGTGACAATTAGATGGATGATTTATATACAATTTTCATGGTTACTTACCCCAAACTTACATGTGTATGGTGTATATGTATTTTTTACTTTATGTTTTCCATTTTTGATGTGGTTGAGGGATAGAGTTGTAGTCACCTACTAGTTGGGATCTATACAATGTACCACTCCTCGCCATTGCTTGTTTAGTTTAGATATATATGCATATGTACATGTTCAAATTTTATGTAGATTATAGGTACCAAGCATTGACTTCCCTGAATTGCCAAGATGAGCATGCCCTATTGCAGTATCTCAATGGTAAAGAGGGAAGAATGTTCTCAAGTCCAAATTCTAAACTGAGCCAATTGTCCTAAAATATAGGACAAACATCTGAGTTAACTACCTTTTCAAATTCATCAAGTGGTGTGAATTCAAGATTTTTGACCTTTGAGTTTGAATTCGTACTTTGTCATTTAGATGAATTTTCTTACTAAGTTTGTGGGTCTCGATGATTTTTAGTTATAATTAAATCAAATAAGATATTATTAAATGAGTTGATTTAACAAAAAATATATAACGAAAAATCAATTTTTAATTATATTTAATTAATTGGGAAATTAATTAAATAGAAGAAATATATTTAAAGATTTAATTAAAGACCCAATTTGGTGTAATTATATTTATTTACTTTAACAATAATTAATTTTGAAGTTTCATTTTAATACTAGATATGTCTTATTATTAAATAAAAATAAAGTGATAATAATTTAAATAAACTTTATTGTAATTAAAAAGCAAAAAGTATGCATAAAGAATTAAACAAATTAAAATAATAAAAGAAAATGCTTTTGCATGTTCATAAAAATGAAACCCTGGATTGATAAATTCTTATTAGGAGATTAGAGCTCATTTATCCACACAAAGGTTTGGAACATCAATTTTCAGAAAGGGTTTTAGGAGACAAGAATTTTTGCATTCTTCAAGCATTTGTTAGGTTTTAGCATTAGATCGAGGTAGGAATTTTGTAGAGTTTATCATAATAACTTTGTCTTCTATGTGCCTATATATGGATCTTGTTATGAAAAATTGTATTTTAGAAAGAAACCCCCTTTTTTTGAATATTATTGTTCTTCATTAATGAAACATCTATGAAAACAAATTTGAAAACCCTTGTTGAAATTTTGATTTTGTTGTTATCAAACAACCATCTAGGGAATCTAGAAAATTGTAGAAAACCAGCTAGGGTTTGATTGAAATCTAATCTATCATTTTTGTCTATCTTTATATATATATATATATATATATATATATATATATATATATATATATATATATATATATATATATATATATATATATATATATATATATATATATATATATATATATATATATATATATATATATAGCCTTCCTAGATAGTACTTGTACCTGGTTTTTAATTATTTTTTTTAATAAAAACTCTGTTTTATATTATTAATTATAGTATTTTAAAAACATAAAAAAAGTGGGTAGGGACCACAATTTAATAGTTTAATTTAATTGAATTTGAATTACTACTTAATAATATTAAATTGTGATTGAAGTTAATCATTATTAATAGTAATTATTATTTTATTTTATTTCTACATTGGATCTCTAAACAAAAAGATGTTAATTGAGAATTGCATGTATTATAAACTATTTTATTTTCCTTGCGAATCAACATGAGATCTTATCAAACACATTTAGAAAATGTAGTTGATTAAGTTGTATAAATGAAACCAATATTTTGATTAGTCCAAATTGGAAACCTCATTCAATTGGGATACTTTTGAAAATAAAAACTTTAACCCATATTGTGAATTGATTTTTATGATATTGTATTGAAAAATCGAATTAAATATGTAACTACACTTATTTTTAATTGCATGTTGAATTTGTTACATTTTATCTTTGAATGGGTTTTGGGATAAACCTAGTTCTAACTTGTTAGGTATGTTTACCAGAGGCTTGGGAAGTAATTTATTTTAGATGATGTTATGTAATGTTGTGATTTCATGATGCAACCTTTGCAAGGATTGATCAATTATTTATTGTGTGATCCAGTTGCTTGTATAGGTCTATTGTGGACATTGTGATTTTATGAGATTCTTGTTATAAGCTTAGGGTAGGTTATCTTTATGTATGCTAGGAAGAGGCTTGCAATAGAGGCTAGAGCCCTAAAGAGGCTACCTTGGTAGCCCATTATGAGTTGTATTAATAAGTGATAGCTTTTCATTAATGGGGTTTAAATGAATTAACAAGAGTTAGTGTATTACCTCGCCAATGCCTTGAGTTCTAGTATAGACTAGGATGGGAGTGTATAGGATGCTTGGTTGTGACCTTGCCTCATTAGTATACCTTGTCTGTAAAAAAGGGTACGAATGCTGCATCGAGTCATTAGGGGGTGGAGTCCAGAGAGGCTTCCAAGGTAACCTTAGAGTTGGCTCATGCAATGAAACTTGCCCACTTACATAGTAGGT